>RJWH01000383.1:544912-827895 GCA_004363575.1 Solenodon paradoxus
CTCTCTCTCTCTCTCTCTCTCTCTCTCTCTCTCTCTCTCTCTCTCTCTCTCTCTCTCTCTCTCTTCTGAGGAATTGTATCCCCTCAGAGGCATCAACACTCAAAAAGTTCCCTTGGGGCCACAGCATATTCCTACCTGACAGGTGATATTTCGTTGACAGCTGTTGTCCTCCATGGTGTTTTAGCATGCCACACGGTTGTCAGTGAAGCTCCAGTTCTGCCCTCCAGGTTAATACCTGTTTGATAGCTGTATGTCAGGAAGGTGGAAGGACTGAGGAACCTTTAGGTTAGAGGCCTGGAGGACTTGAGATACGAACATTAGAGGGGCCCAGGCTGGCAGCCAGGGCGGCGTTTGAAACCCTCCGAGGACCACGCAGAAGATGAAAGGCAGATGAAGCCAGATGAGTCAGAAAGTAAATCTTCAGACCCATGGAGGTGGGCAGGGGAAGGCAAGAGATTCCTAGACATAGCCAGGCTGCCCTGGGCTGCACAAGAGGGTCAGGAGAGGGGCTGTCGGCCAGCCTGGCTGCCCAGAGGCCTATATCCTAGCCCGCCCAGCTCCTCAGTGACTGCCTGACTTCAGGCCATTCCCTTCATCTCTGGGCCTCAGTTTCCTGATCTGTGGCAGGAGACAGTGATGCTGAGGGAAAGGACAGGAACACAAAGACTGGCATAGGAAGGAGCCAGCTGAGGAGAGGTGACTGCTATGGGAACCACAGGCCTGGTCTCACCAGGTGAGTTCCATCTTGGGCCGGGGAACCAGCAGGGCTACAACTGCATAGGATCCTGAGATAGCTCTTGAACCCCAGTTCCTTCCTGCTCCCCTTGAGGACACACAGCCTCTTCTCTGCAAGCCGGGTGAGGCATGTTACTCCTGGGCGGGTATCTTGGTGGACTGACATTGTCCTGAGAGATCCTGGCTGGCTCTCCCCACCTCACTCCACTCCTAGCTGCTCAGATCGTGTGTTTGAGATTAACATGTATCCCTGAACCTTTTCATTTTTCTACTGAGATGGAAACTTGGCCAGCAACCAGGCCTGGATGTGCTTCAGTGTGGCTGGGCTCAGGCCAACCCACGGTAATTGTAATCACATGTGGAGTGCTTGATGGCTGACCAGCAGGCTGACTGTGCGCCGGGCCGAGAAGAAGCACAGCTGCCAGAGGGGAGGGCACTGGGCTGGGTATCCGAGCTCTGGACCAGTGTGCAGACTCCTGCTCTCAACTCTCTGACCCTCTGTTCCCTCATTGATGAAATAAAGAGATGGCTTCATTTAAAATGAGGGCCCTGCACACATTCTGGGAATTGGGATATTGTGAGCTATGGATCAGCTTTCATGTCTCCTCTTTGGTCTTCCCAACCCTGGCCTGGCCTTGCAGGTACACAGAAAGGGACTAGAGCCAGGGTGTGGCAGGGCTGCAGAAAGACCTGACCCTGCTCAGCTTCATCAATCCAGATGCTTTCCCATAGGACACAGAGCAGGGAGGGGCTCTCTGAGACAGTGAGGGTTGGGCCTGTCATTCCAGGACAGTAAGGTGGGACTGGAGGACATGGGCCATCTGGGTGGGATTGAGGGTGCTTAGAGAAGAGTTTCCAGGACAGCCTTCACTGGCTCCCCTATGGTATATGTGCAAACTTGATTCTTAGCCCCCATCAGCCTAGGGCCTGGACACCCCATCTACTTGATTTCATCTACTCTCCTGTGTAACATGACTGAGTGCAGATGAAGCCGCCCAAAGAGTTCTTTACCCAATGGATTGCTGTGGCTTTCCCCTCTCATGTGGAGTCTCCGCCTGAGAATAAGGAGCAGTAGAAGAGCTGTGAACGGTGGTCACCTGGTGTGACACTGGGATTCATAAGAAACACATTTGATGTTCCAGGTAACCCCCCAAAAAAATAATAAAATAAAAAAATAAATATATATATACGCACACACACATATATACATATACATATCTATAAATATATTTGTGTATATATGTTTCTCATACATATTTGGTCTTCATCCACAGTTCTTGACTCTAAGCTCTTAAAGCCTTGGCGTTTCCTAAGTACTGAGCATGATAAAGGTCTCTTGTTATGTTAATGAGATGACTTTTGGGGAAGCCTCTGTGCCAGGTGCTGGTTGCCAGGGCAACCAAGCAGGTAATTAGAGGGTTAGAACTTGAGTCCTACCCCCAGACCTCCAGGGAGGGGAGAGGACTGGAGAGTGAATTCAATGGCTGATGGCCAGTGATTCAGTCAATCATGCTATGTAATGAAGCCTCCATAAAACCACGTAAGAGGGGCTTCTGAGAGCCTCCCAGCTGGTGAATCAGTAGCGATTTGGAGAGGTAATGCTCCTGGAGAGGGCCTGGAAGTTCCCCCTTTCCTTGCACAATGCATCTCTTCCATCCAGTGTTGCTGGGTTATATCCTTAGTAATAATTTGGTGACTTAGGTCAGATCCTAGGCCATAGCCCACAGGCCTGGGATGGGACAGATGTCTGAAGTGGAGGGTGGTCTGGGGAGACTGAGCCCTGCACCTGTGGAATTGGATGCTCTCTCCAGTAGAAAGTGTCAGAATTCAACTGAATTCTTGGACACCTCTCTGAGAATTGCCAGTTGGTGTGGGTAAGCTTCTATGCACACATGGGAATTGGCTCCAGGAACCCTTACACACCTGGCTAGTTGGTGTTGACAGAGCCAAGGAGACATTTTAAAGCCACAGGCTGAGTGGAGGCAACGGAGAGAAGAGTTTCTCCAGCTTTGTACCACCCTTGGGCTCCTCTTGGCTCTGGTGTCTTTCCTCACTTCTGTCTTTGTCTATTTGCTCATTTTCTCTGCTGCGTTTCTCTTTTCCTCTGGTTCTTCTCCCTCCTTTCTGGAAGTAAGAAAAGCAAAGTGGTGTCATGGAAAGAGAATGACTTAGGGGTTAGGCAACATGGAACTCTTAGAAGCCCTGTTTCTTAATCTTGAAACTAGGGCTGTGCTATCAAAACCAGGGCCTTGTCTGTAAGATTAAAAATTATCTCTACACATACACATATAACTTCAGGAAAGACATAGAAAAGTGTCCATAAAAGGCAGCACATATTATTATTTATTCAAAATGATGAGGTGGGGAGGGAGCTGAGACATGCTGATGAGACGCTGGGTTTGTCCAGAAAGAATTCCTGGAGAGAGTCGGTGGGCAGGAACACACAGGGAGGAGTTTATGAAAAGCAGAAATAACTAGCTAAGGTTACATTAAGAGGATGCACATGTGTGCGTGTGTGGGCCCTAACAAAGCTGCCTGCCTCTCATGCAAGATGGAGAGTTAGGGGCTTTTGGGGCATGTCCATGTTACCTGGAGAGAAACTGCTAGAGCATCCAAGGGTGTGTCCTAGATGCAGGTTGCTAAGCTGAGATCCCCTCCTGGGGTCTCTTTCAGGTTTTGCTGGTTAGTCCACTATTCATACATCTGCATACTGCCCTGCAGATTTCAAGTAAAGCTGTCCCCAGATCACTACAGAGACACAAGACAAAGCAGCACTTCCCATGTCTGCTCGATCTCGCTCCCTCGTCTTACTCTTGCAACCTCTGGAAAGTGTGTTAGCATCTGAGCCCTGTTGGCCTACAGGGCTCAGGGCTCAGGCCTCAGAGTTCACCCCCTATACCATCTAGGCCCTTGTGGCAAGATGGCTGTTGGGCCTTAAGAAAATCGTTTTCCCCTGAGGGCTGCTGCCAGGAGGCTGGGTTTTGAGCATAGGTCTAAGGATTAGGATATGGCCATACTTTTCGCTGCTCACCCTTTAACCCACTACCATGCACTCCCAGCCTTTGCCGGTGATTGGAGGAGATGTAGGTGCCTGGGCTCCTCAGGACCAATCCAGAGTCAGGCCTGCCCCCAACTGTGGGTCCTGGCTCAGATGTAAGCTGGCCCATTAAGGTGACCCTTTCTGGACTTGGAACTAGGAAACATGGAGAGTCTGAGCCAGTTGGCAGCGGGGCCAGAAGGTGAAAGGGACAGTAGGTTTCTGCTGAAGCAGAATGTGTGAGGGAGCAGGCGCCCGCAGGAAACAGAAATAAGCAATCAGTGGAGAGAAGGGAGCAGACTCACTGAGGGAAAGGAGGCTCCAGGAGGGAGACCTCACACCTTGCAGACACAGAGCAAGGGCTCCGACTTCCAGGGGCTGCTTTGACTCCTGGCAGCCCTTCAGAGGCAGGGTGAGGCCATATGCCCCCTGACAAAAAAAGCTATCTGTTTCCAAGGCACTTTGGGAAGCTTTTTCTTGAAGCCACAAGACCCTGAACAGATCAAGGACAGACGGTCCTTGCTCTCTAGGTGGAGGCTGGAGTGGCCACAGAAGCTTCTTTGGGAAGGTGTTATGAATAATTCATCCCAGACCCCGAAGCGATGTGACAACTATTCTTCCCATGGAGGTGAACTTTGCTGTCCTCTCCTTGAAGCCAAATGAGGCAACATTTTGGCCAAAGGGCTCTTAGCATACAGGGTGCAGGCCGAGGCTTGAAACACACTTGTGCATGAGTCCTGCCGTCTATGGCTGCACTGGGAATGCCGAGACCATGGTGGGAGCGAACCTGAGCTAGGCTGAGGAGGAGAGCCAGGGAGAATGGAGGTGTCCCAGCCTCAAGCTTGCCGACTGCTGGACACGGGAGTGAGGCCCTCCTGGACCCTGCAGCCCCAATCAAACCACCGGAGGGCCACAGCTACAGGGGTGACCGCAGGTGAGACCAGCTGCTGAGCCACCTGCTGGGCTCAGCCCAATCGCTGCCCTACAGCACGAACCAGAACACTGGAAACTCTGGCTGCTGTGTGGAGGACTGAAACGGGACAAAGATGGAGGGAAACCAGTTAGGAGACGGGTGGAGCCACCCAGCCAACAGATGATGGAGGCATAAGGAATAAGGTGGTGCAGAGGAACAAGACACCCGTGTTCATTTATGGATGAGGCCGTTTGAGGCGGGTATGGGAGATGGTGGACTCCCTGCTAGGTCGTGGGAATGCTGACGCCCTTCCCTAGGGCAGGCGGAGCAGCATGTGGGGACTCAAAGCTGGTGATTCTTTGCTCCTCCTTGAGCTTGCTGGTTGCACTGTCAACGCAGCATTCGGTTGATTTGTGTTCTTTGCACAGTCTAAGGGAGCTTCTTAACTGGTGGCACTGTATTTTTTTTCCCCTTTTTAAATAAAGTTAATCCAACCAGATGTATGTATGTGTGTAATGTCCCAGATGCATTTCTGCCACATCACAACCTTCTGCAGCTTCTTGCTTTCTCTAGCTGTCATCTGAACCCTTATTCTGGCATCTGAAGCGCTGGGGTCTGGTCCTCACTGCTGCCCTGAACACATAGGTCAGAACTCCTCTTCCTGAGCCTGTGTCCCCACCACACGGAACCTCCAGCTTTCCCTCCTTGATAGGGCTTCCCCCACGCTTTCAGTCATGCAGTTCTCCCACCCTGGAGTGCGCCCCTTCTCATGGATACAAAAGCAACATTCCATTCGTCCTTCAAAGTCAGTTCATCTGCTACCTCCTCTGTAAGGTGGTCCTTGATTTCCTGAATGAGAAGATAATCCCCCACCTTCTGAATTTCCACATTATTTTCTCTAAACCCCTGCACTTGCTCTTTCAGGTTCTACCTGCAGTTCATAAAGATGGAGGACAAGTAAGTGACAGGGAAGGAGGTGGTGGGGACACAGGTTTCTTTTGTTTGTTTATGTGGCATCATCTTTCCTGCACCTCACCTTTCCATCAGGAGCTACCTTTGTGGTTTGGACAGGGCTGACCCCAGGACTGGCAAGTTAGGAATTGGTGCATTTCACTCCCTGGCTGCCATTTGTTCAGGGTGAGCTACGGACTCATCCCAGAAGGAGCCCCAGCAAGACTTTGTGGGGAAAAGAGCAGAGGGAGCCTTAGCAGGGAAGTTGGACTGGGGAGGAAAAACTCCCGGTCTGTAGGGTGTGACACCGGAAGCTGAGATTCTGGTGATTTCAGCAGCTATTTTGCCTCTACTGAATGGACAGGTTTTGAAAATGGTCCCTACCTGAAGAAAATGAGGGCAATTCTTGATGATGTTTGCCCACCTGCATCAAGTCACTCATGCAGTTTTTCAATTACTTTGCCAAACAAATTACCCTTGATGTTTAAGCCAGCTTACAATAGGTTTCTATTACTGGCAATAATAAAACAACAACAAAGAAAGATTTAACAATACAACATGTTCAGAAAACTTGTTGAATAAATGAACATGAATGGGTAGAAAACTAAAGTCTTTTCTCTCCAATAATAGGAGTGTTCACTGGGAAATCAAAGCTCACAGTGTTATTTGGGTCAATTTATCCTAGGTAGGTTTTAGTAAAGCACCAAATATGTTGACCCTGTATGTTGCAGGGAAAGCCCGGCCAGGAGAAGCCAGCATGTCTTCCTAGGGGACAGGAACACCGCTTTCTGAAATGTATTTATTTATCTGTACTCTTCCTCCCACCTGCTCCAGGAGGGCAGCTGTGAGTTATTCACAGCTGTATTCCCGGCACCAAGAATGGAGCTAAGTACACAGGAAGCTCTCAGCAAATGCTTGTCTTAATGAACAAGTGAACTTGTTTGTTAAAGGAGAAAACAGATCAATCTGCAAAATTATCGTGGAAACTGCAGCCTAAAGAGCTAGGCGCTCAGGACGGCGACTTCCACCTCCCGCCTGCTGACTCTGCCCACTGCTCCTTGCAGGGAATGGTCCAGTGACGGTGTGGGAGCGGGTGCTGCAAGAAAGGTCCAAGAGCCATTCAGAAAAGAACTGGGGACACCAAGACAATGATGACAGAAGGAGTTCAGGAAGCAGCAGTGATAGCAATGACAGTAACATATGGCAGCTGTTTGTTTTTAAATCTTTATGGAGATATCATTCAGAAGTGAGGCACTTCACTCATTTAAAGTCTACGATGCTAGAGTTGATAGTCTGTTCACCGACTTCTGTGCCATCAACATGGTCACTTCTAGAATATTTTGGTTATCCCCCCAAGAAACTCTAGACACATTAATAGTCACCCCCATTTTCCTCCAAACCCCAGCTCTAGGAAACTGCCAAGCTACTTTCTATCTCTGTAGAACTCTAGATCAATATTTGAATCTTTGTGGCTGGCTCCTGCATGTAGAACGATGTTTTTGAGGTTCATCTATGCAGTAGCACCTATCAGTATTTCATTCCTTTTTTTTTTTTTAATGAATGCTTTTTCTTTGCATGGGCATGATGCTGTGAACCTTCATGTCTAAGGTTTTGTGTGGACATCTGTTTCCATTTCTCTTGAGTATGTAGTGAAATGGAATTACTGGCTCATATAAAAACTGCATGTTTAAGAATGTGGGGCACTGCCAAACTTTTTCAAAGTAAATGCTCCATCTTACATTCCCCCAGCCATGTATGAGGGTCCACAGCCTTGTGAGTGCTCGTGTCTCTATCATTTTGACCACCCGTCCTAGTGGATAGGAAGCGGTGTCTCATGTGGTTTTGATTTGCATTTCCCCTGTGCTTAATGATATTGGGAATCTTTTCATGTGTTCAGAACATTTACATATCATTTTGGGGAAAATGGCTGTTTTGATCTTGTGCCCATTTTTTTCTTGGGTTATTTATCTATTATTGAATTAGAAGAGCTCATTACATATTTGGGATGCAAATCCTTTATAAGATTCGCACAATTTTACCCCATTGTGTGGATTGCCTTTTCACTTTCTTGATGGTATCAGCTGCAGCACAATTTAAAATCATGGGGGTGTAGTTTAAAAAGCACACTTACTGAGGTGTAATTTATGCATCATACCTTTTATTGAAATGCTTATGATTTTTAATAAATGTACAGAGTTAGCATCACCATAACTCCGACCATAATCTTGTTTTAGAACATTTTCATTATCCCCCCAAAAGTTCCTGTGGCCATCTGCAGTCAGTCTCGGTACACTGCCGCCCCAGTCAGCCCCTGTAGACTCACCTGTTTTGAACTCGTTATGTGAACAGAATCAATGTGCGGTCTTTTGCTTCAGACTTCTTTCACTAAGCATAACATGGTTGAGGTTAACCCATGTTATAGTGGGATCAGTATTTATTCCTTGTTAATTGCTGACTAGTCTTCTGTTGTCTAGCCATCCTCAAGCTGATGGCTGTTGGGTTACTTCTAATCTGGAGCTATGAAGAATAACGATGGTGTGATTCAGTGTGATTGTCTTCGTCACTTGGGCTGCCATAACCAAATCCCATAGATGAGTGCTTTAAGCAACAGTTGTTTCTCAGTTCTGGAGGCGGGGAAGTTCAAGGTCTAATGCTGACAGATTTGGTTCCTGGTGACAACTCTCTTCCTGGCTCATAGACAGCTGTGTTCGCACAGTGTCTGCATATTGAGGAGAGATTGGGCTTCTCCTTTTCTTCTTAAAAAGACTATTCTCGTCATGCCCCTCCTCCTGCCCCCCATGACCCCATCTAATCCTAAATACCTCCCAAAGGACCCTCCTTTGTCACATTGGAGGCTAGGGCTTCAACATATTTTGGGGACCACAAGCATTCCGTCCATAATAGTTATTATGGATATGATTGGATTTACACCTTCCATTTTGCTCTTTATATTTGCTGTTTTATATCTGTTTGGTTCTGGTTTCTCTTTTCCTGCCTTTCTTTGTGTTAATAGTCTTCTAGCAGACTATTTACATTTCTTTGTTTTTCAACTATATTTGTTGAGGTTGTTCTAGGGATTATGATATACCTTTTTTTTTTCAAAGGAAAGAAACAGGCATGAATGAAGGCAAGCAGAGGCAGGGAGAGGAGGAAGAAGCATTTATTTATTTTATTTAGTCGTTTATCTTGGTTGCTCTCCTCTGCCTCCCCTACCCCCTCATCTCACCCTGGGTTCTCAGGTCCTTGGAATGTATGTGGACTACCCCCGGCAGACTTAACTGCTAAGCCACCAGGGCATGTCAACATTTCTTTTTTAAAGAGAGGAAGGAAGAAAGGAAGGAAAGGAGAGGAAAAAGAATCACTTTTTGTTTATTTAATTTTTTTGAGTTTTTTAATTTATTTTATTTTATTTTGTTGTTGTTGTTGTTTGTTTCTGTTTTTTCCCCTTCAGTCCTTGGTCTCAAACCTGGATCCTTGGGCTTTACATGGTTCATAGCCCAGTTGTCTCAGTCTCCTGAAACCCAAGGGAATGCCCTACACATCTTAACTTATCACGGGTAGGAGGCTATTTGACACTTTATTTGACAATTTGTTCGCTGGAGTTATTTGATATTTAACATATCATTTAATTTAAACATTTAATGTGTTTACCTTAATCTAAATAATTAAATATTAATTAATATAGTCAATAAATAATGACTAATTATTCAATATTTAGGTATTTAGTATGTGTTCCATTTGTAACCTTGCCCCAGACTCTGCACACTTTGGAGCTGGCCTGCTTTCTCATATTTGTATGCACATATTTTTTCGCATAGCTGTATTCATAGTATAAATTATATATTATGAATACTACAATGATCTATTCTGCTTTTTAAACTTAACATTTTGTTGTCAGCATTTTTAATTGCCATAGCTTCCTTTATAAAAGCTGTGCTGTGTTCCTTTAGGAAGACAGGGCAGACCTCAGGGTACCGTCTTTCTGCTTTAGGACACGTCAGTCATTTTCATTCTTCAGCTTTCTGTTTTGTTTGAATATTGCAATGCACATCTTTGTGTACCTTCTCCCACATTTAAGGATCTTTGACATGAATCTCCAGCAGTCGGATGTGAAAGAGAACTGATATTTTAATGGTGTTTAATGACTGAATTACATTCATTTCCTTAAGAACCATAAGGTTTAACTTGCTGGCACACCTTCTGAGTGTCGAGTGTCAAAACCGACTATTTAACCTTGCATTTTTTGGAAGTTAGCAAGGTTGGACATTTTCCTATAAATCCATTTATTAAGTTATAATTTGTTTTATGTAAATTGCCTTTCCATGTCCTTTGCCTATTTATATAAAGTTTCTTTGTTTTGAAGCTCTCAGTTTGTATGAACTCTTTAGGTAACATTACCTCCTCAGAACTTCTTGGGAAGGAGGCAGAGTATAAATAAATAAAAACAGAGAATAACCTCTGATTTCCTTATTTGCTGCCAATATTTCTCCTTTTCAGTCATCTTTTTAATGCAGAAAAAGATACATTTTTCTCCTAATTTTGCCTTTGGGAGTTCTTCAATGATTTCTAAGTTTAATAAAAGAACTATTCCTTCTAGAGATTTGATGAATGTGTAAGCCTCTCCTTATTTTCCTAGGTTTTTTAAAAAGTATATGTCTTCATGAAGTTCTCAGTTAAAAAAAAAAAAAAATTCCCTCTAGTCTGAGGATAAGATGATGGCAAAGCAGAAATTTCTCAAACTCAGCAGCTTCCCTCCCTGGTTTCTTCCAGACATCAGTATCTGGCCCCCAGGTCTGACAATACCCTGCTGCCATTTGTCTAGAGGGTGGGAGGGGACACTGCAGAATCAGAACTCACCTTGGACTCCCCGAACTAAGCCTGTATTCAAGGGGGCAGCACAGGGTGGCAAAAGAACAACCCTCAACCTGAGTTTGACCCGGCTGTGTGTGGACTCAGTCTCTCCTCCTCCTGCAAACAAAGCAAATGATTCCTGACTGACAGGATGTTGTGACGAAGTATAGAAAGTTCTAGAATGCCACCTGGCCTCTCATAGCTCTCATGGCCTCTCATGGCTCTGCCTTTGCATTGACTGACTTTTGTGTCCTACTTTGTGCCCAAGATGTCCCTGAGCCTCCCTTTTCATGGAGTGAGGGCAAGCCTACCAGAGCCTTAGGACCATTTACTTTTTTAGGTGAGGACATTGAGACTGAAAGGTAAAGTGGCAGAGCGTTGACACTGCTGTCTGCCGGGACAGACTGCATCCACCAGCCTCCCTCTGCCTCACTGCACCTCAGCACCTCAGCCACTCGTGTGTGAACTGGAGCTACAAGTCCTATGGGACTCTACCACCGAGGGTCATTTGATGATCAAATGAAAGGCTCCGAAGCAGGCCATGGAAAAATCCAGAGGTAAGGTAGAGTTCCTCACGCGCCGGTCAGTCCACTCCTCCCTCAGCTTGGACACAGACGAAGCCTTGTGTGAGCTCTGCCACATCCCCCTGCCTCCCCACCCCTGCTGCCCAGGAAAACCACATGGAGACTCTGTGAAGGCCCCTTGTGCCCGGGGCTTGCCAGGCAGGAAGCCCGGCGCTTGGCCAAGGCCCCGGGAAGCAGAGCCTGGAGTTGGGCCGCACTCGGGCCCAGCTGTGTTCAGCTTGAAGAAGTTTCTGAAGTCTCAGAGGACCAGGGTGAGGAGGAACTCGGGGTGACCCAGGCCACCCTGTTTTAGGCACAGAGAGGGGAGCTAGTGAGTGATTATGTCAGACATTGGGCCCGGAGACTCAGCTCCCGAGTCCAGTGTGCTTTCCACTTGGCCTCTGCTACCGTAGCGGCCTCTTTGGAAAGGCTTCTCTGACCATTCTGGAAAATTCTTTGCAATCTGATGACATTTCAGCAAAACTGCATGTATTGGAGGATCAGGGCACTTTGACAGGCACAGCAAACAGGTAGGAGATGCCCCACGCAGTCGGGTGCAGGTGTCCTCGGGAATAGAGTTTTTCAGAAAGGGAAGGAAGTGTTTTGAGCAGGAGTTTGGCTTTACTGGAGCAGCTGGGAGCCGTGACTGGAGGCAGACAAAGGTGGCAGAGGTGCAGTGGTGAGACACAACTGCCACCCTGTAACTTTGACTTTTACCAATACAGTTGCTTTGCTTTTAGCACTTTTTTTTTTTTTAAATAGAAGTCATACTGCGCCTGCTGATATTCGAGAGTTTTGCTATGATTCTCAACCTTGACTGCACATTTGAATCCCTGGGGTGCTTTTAAAGACCAAAACCCCACACCAATGACATGGGAATCTCTCTCATAGGGTCTGGCATCAGCAGTTCTTAACGTGCCCCAGTGATTCTAATGAGCAACTACGGCCGAGAGCCACCTGTGTTACTTTACCACCTGGTTTGTGAATCGTACAGGAACACATGGGACAGATGTGTAACTGGGTTCACACTTGTCCAGGCCTTCTTCCCTGGAAGACCAAAGGTAGAGCTTCCACACCTCTTGCCCTGTCCCCTAACCCTAGTCCAATCTTATCTACTGACACAGCACGCCTAAGACTACCTCCTTTAAGAAGCTGTCCCAAATCAGGATTATTCATCTCTCCAGAATCCCTGCAGGGTCCTACTGTGCCACTGATTTGACTAGAGACCATGGTCAGCTGGCGAAATTTCCCTGTGACTGTTGTATGACTTTTATTTCTGTTTTCACACAAATGCACATTCTCTGTCCGACTAGATGGTAAACTCTGAGGGCAAGACCACCATGCTTTCCCCTCCTGAAGCCCTGGGCTGCCAGACAGCCTTCAACGAAGACTTGTTATCCAGAAGTCGAAAGAATTCACCAGATCCACTTGGGTCACTCAACTCATTTCATTCTGACAATGGTTCTGGGAAACTGGCATTATATTATTATTTTATCTTCCTTTTATGAGGAGGAAGATGAAGCTCAGGGAGATAAACAATTTGTATAAGGTCACAGAGCAAGGAAACGTCCTCTCCACACAGGGTTCTACGACCAGTAGAGACACTGAGCAGGCAGGACCCTGGGGGCCGTGCCCAGAGCCTTCTCTCTCCTGGAGAGGCCTTGCCTGGCCAGTTGGGAAGGCCAGCTGTAAAAGGCTGTTGGTCTCCAATTCCTTACGCCTGGAGAGGGTGCATTACAGGTTTTACAATGGACATTTCTGAGGAGATTTTAAGATGATGGTATCATCAGGTATCTCAGGATCATTAGAACAAAATGCAAATTTTGAAAGAAAATATGAAAAAAATTGTTTTACAAATCTTTTGGCCCCTCTTATGGTTGAGTGCCAGGTTGTTGGAGATTAACGGGGAGGGTTTGGGGGAAGAATTTATTCCTTAAGTGCCATGTTCCACCTCGTAGGAGGAAGCGAAGTGGAAGGCGCCTGCCTCTCACATGGTGTCCATGAGGGGCTTTGTGGAAGCTTCTTAGAGAGATGGATGTGGCGTCCCCAAACTATTGTTACAGTAACAAAACAGCCCAAATGCCTTTCATAAGTCACCTAAGGGATAAAGCAAACCCACTCTGCTAACACAAACTTGATTTTTTAATCCATGGCTTTCTTAAAATAACTGACTGTTCAGGTGCCAGTGAACCAAGACAGCAGAATAAGGAGACCTCAGGAACAACATCTAAGCAAGGAGAGTTCAACCTGCAGACGAGGACACCAATCAGACCACCAGTGGGCAGCGACTCCAGACACCTCCAGGGCAGGACCAGCAGACTGCGCACCCCCTTTCCCTCCCTTTTAAAGCTCCTGGCTGCCTGAGGAACTTGAGATGGTCTTCGAAACAGTAGTCCGCCATGTCCTCAGGTTGCCGGTTTCTTGATTAAATCATTTCCTTTCTACCCACACTCTTCTCCTCAGTTATTGGCTTTTGGGCTGTGATGAGCCACGCCTGGGTTGGGTAACACTCTGGGGCCTGTGGCCTGGTGCCTGACTTCCACCTGAGAAACCTAAATGGCTGGCCAGCAGCTCAGAGGATAGGCTGAAGGAGAGGCTGCTATATTGCCATCAGCCTAGAGTACCTGAGTCTGTTGGGAAAAAGATGCCGGAATTATTTCACAGAACAGATGGAAGCCACAGAGCAGCGATGGTCTTCTGCGGGTTGAATTGTTCCCTTTTCCACCCCATCCCCAGATATATCTATATATCGATATATAGATATATATGTACAAACCCTAAACCCCTGTGAATGTGATCTTACTCAGAAACAGGGTCTTTGTAGATGCAATCAAGCTGAGACAAAGTCATACTGAATTAAGTTTGGTTCTAAAGCCAATGGCTGGTGTCTTTAGAAGGAGAAAGAGACTTAGAGACACAAGGACACAGATTAACAGGGGAGAAGGCCACGCTTTGATAGAACAGACTAGATGAGGCAGCTGCAAGTCAAGGAATGCTAAGCATTGCCAGCAACCAACTGAAGGACAAGGGAAGAGGGATTCCTCTCCAGACTTCAGAGGGAGCTGGTGCCCTGAATCGGGGCCAGGGCCACTGGGAAATGTGGGCCAGGTGGAAACGGGAAGTCTCTGGGGGTGCTCCCTGCTTCTGGGACCTCTGCCTTTTTGCCTGACTTTGTCTAAGGCAACCCAGGCATTCGGGGTGGGTTCAGCACTTGGGAATGGGACTTCCAGCCCTCCTGAGGGCCCTCTTCCTTGCACCCCAGTTCCTGTGCTGCATTGTAGCTAGTTGCTGATGAGCTCTTCTCTTGGAGAGCCAGCTGTCTCCCTGCACCTGCAGTTCCCACACAGCAGCCTGGCATGGTGGGCATGTGAACGTGAGCAGTGTGCCCACCTCGTCTGAACCAAAGAGAGATGGCATTTGAAGAGGCCCAATAAACTGCACCTCCCTTTCCTATCAGAGATCAGTTGAGAGTCAGACATAGGAGTCAGCCAGATGGAGATGATTAGAACATTACCTTGCTTTGCTAAATTCAGGGTTGGTCTGTGAACCAAGCTGGCTTTAATCCTGTGCCCAGAGTCAGGCTTTACCCATCTTGTCGTGAACAGCAGGAAGCAAGTACTTTTGTTGTGAAAGGTGACATGAAAGATTGGGGGGAAGGTGCCCTGGTCACACAGAGTGGAAAGCAGGAAGCTCCCTGGCCCCCATTTGTCCATTCCCACAGTCACCAGAGAATGCTCTTCCTGCCCAGACGGGGGGTGAGCAGGGATAGAGAGGCTGGGCATGCTTCCTACCCTGCTGGCTGCAGCTTTCTGGGGGCACATAAGGCAGGATTTGGCAAACTTTCTTAGAAGATCAGATAAAGACTTTGAGCTTTGCGGAGCTGTATGGTTTCTGCTGCAAAAACCTACTCTGTCTGCATCCGAGTGAGGAGGCAGTCATGTAAATGAATGAGTCCTACCCACAAGGAAGCCTTGTTCACTGAACAGGTCACTGGCCAACAGGCTGGGGTCCGCTGACCCTGACCTAGTGTTTTTCCTGGGCGAACTCACCATGAGTAAAAGTGAAACTCACATGCAGCTAACATTGTTCCCTAATATACTGATCACAGGAGAACAGATTTGTGGAGCAAGTGTCAGGGCAGAACTGACTGAACTTTACAGAGTGGTCACGGGAGGCCCGCAAAGCCCTTACCAAGCCGTTGACACAACCACGCTCACAGTGATTACTGAGCTACAGTATCGGTTGTTGTTAGGATCAGAGGGATGACATATGCAAGACGCTTAGGGCAGTGCTTGAAATGCAGTATTGAAAAATAAAAGTGGCTACAATTTTCATCAAATCTGATATACTTTATTTTATTGTGGTAAAATACACGACATTAAATTTACCACTCTAATCATTTTAAAGTATATGATTCAGCAGCATTTAGTACAGTCAGTGTGTGCAGAGATCACCTCTATCTACTTCCAGAGAAGTGTCATCACCCCAAAAGGAAACCCCATTTCTTCAGTGGTCACTCCCCATTCTACCCTCCTCCAGCCTCTGGAAGCCACACGCACCTGCCACCCCCAAACACACACACACTTCATCACATCCCTGAGACTAAACTGTGTTTATCATCAGTGTCCTACGATGACTATTTCTCAGGTGACTCCACGTTATTGTCATTGCCAGAAGAATATAAACCCGACCACAGCTCTTCAGTAGAATCCTGTGCATTCTTCAATATTTTATTCGTTGTGTTCAGCTGCCATCAAATCACTTTCAAGAATGCTATGATTCAGCATCAAAATGAAAAGCCCTTCAGTATGAAGAAAGACATGAAACAGAGTGATGGGACAGAACTTTAATATGAATGAGGCATGTCTTCATCAGAGGAATGACTGTATCTGTACTTCTTCCAAAGCAACACATGCTTTATGGGTCAGGAAAGGAAGACAGAAATAGAGGAAGCTGTGGAATATTTTGTCACTGAGCTATGTCTAAAAAGATGGCCTGTCACATATGAATCAAGGCAACTAAAGGTCAGAGAAATTATGAAATAAGTGAATAGACAATAAAAAATTTCAAAGTAAGGGGAGATTAGTGTGACTGGTTCATGGGTCATATCAGACTATTATTAAGGCATGTCTCGACTTAATGACAGCATTCGTTTCCTTTTCTCTTTCTTGATGGTACATAAAAACAGTGTATCTTACATTTAATGGCACCTGAACATGATAGAGCATTAGTATCTTCATAATGTTGTGTTATTATTTTTATTTACTTACATGTTTCCTCTGCTAGACTACTAATGTTTTAAAGAAAAATTTGTCTTACTGACTACTGAATTCTCAATACCTTGTTCAGTTTCTTTTTCTAGTAGAAGCCAACAAATCACGTGGAATAAATAACTCATTTGGGAGATAAAGTTCAAATTAATTAATTAGCATTAACACCTACTTTAAGCTTGATAAGAAAATTAAACTAATAAAAAGTTTTAAAGAAATACTGTCTCTTTCTGTGTTCAGCATAAAGCAAGTTTTCAATAACCACTTACTTGATGGTTGTATTTGTAACAGCTAGAATTGTGTTTGACTAAAGTGCAAGAACACTCCAAAAATAATGGAGGTTGATAATCTCCTCAGAAAAAGTATGGAAGTAAATAATTCAGGGATAATAGGACAGTTCCATGATTATCAGGGTCTCAATTTCTATTAATCTTGTTATTCTGCCATCCTCAAACATGACATCCACATTTTGGCCCAAAGCAACTGCTTATCTCCAGCCATCATGTTTGCATTCCAGCTGGCAGAACACAGGAAAGGAGAGCAGGAGGACATCTCTCTTTTTATGAATACACCCCAAAAGTCATTAAGGATGCTCTGCTTCAAATCCACTGGCTAGAATTTTACTATATCCACCTACACGGAGACTGGAAAATATTGATTTTTGATCTGATCAAGTAAAATTTAAGAATTTCATTACTGAGGAAGAAAGGGAGAATGTATGCTGAGGGACAAGAGTTGGTACTGCCACAATTATTAAACTCCACAGAGCTGATTACAAGTATGCCACGAGCTCTAAAAGGCTTATTCTGTAAAAGCTGTGGAAGGTTTTCCAGGAAAGGTGGGCTATGAGCTAGGCTGTGAAAGATTCTCCCTGTGTGATCCAGCTCTGTCCCCATGCATGGCTGTGCCTTTAAGGTATGAATGGTGACTGATGTGTTTCTACTGTCACCTGGTGAGGAAGAAAGGTGAGACTGCACCCAAGCTGGTGCTCACAGAGGCCCTGCTAGCACAGGCTGTCCCGGTGGAGGAGGAGTGGTGGAGGAGGGTGGAGGAGGAGGGTGGTGGAAGAGGGTGGAGGAGGAGGGGTGATGGAGGAGGGTGGAGGAGGGTGGAGGAGGAGGGTGGTGGAAGAGGGTGGTGGAGGAGGGTGGTGGAGGAAGGCGGGTGGCATAGGGCTAAAGCAAGGCGGTGAGCAGGCCCAGTAGCGCATTCCAAGGCCACCAGGGTTTCATTAGAGTGATGAAAACCAAACGGTGCTATTTCTTTATTTTGTTTCATGAAGTTGCTGCAAAGTGACAGAACCTACGGTGCTAACGAGAGAGGGGAAGAAGAGTCAGAGAAATGGTCAGAGAGACAGATGGGAAAGAGACATGCCAGTAGAATCAGAGAGCCATAATGGGAGAGAGAGCAGAGAACTCCAAGACGTGGAGAGATGTGGGGGCAGGAGAAGAGGGAGCTGGAGATGGAACAGGAGGACGAAGTGAGGAAACTCCAGAGAGCTGGGTCTGCTAGAAGATATGGAGAGCACCTAAGCCAGGGGACAGGGAGGAGACGGGCCACGAGGTGACCTCTGGAAGTCCCTCTTAGCTCCAGAGCTGACTGGATAGCAGTGGGGACTCACCCAACACTTTATGACGCTCCTTTCACAGTAACTGTTGCTATTGGGACAGAGAGGAATCAAAACCAAGGCTGAGGAGGAGGTGAAGAGAAAACGAAAATCACACGCAGCCAGCATCAGTTGCTGTCCCTTCCAGGAAGTGTGGTCCTCCTGAGCCGAAGGGATGTGAATCACGCTGTCCTCAAATCCAGTCCACAACTAGACCTTTCCAGGCCAAATCCCAGCAGGCCAGGCCCCAGTCTGAGGCAGGCAGCCTTCCCAGAGCTCCCCCAGCACCCACCAGAGGGCTTGGTTCAGGATCAAAGACTGGGCTTCACCAGAAGTGACATGAGGGTCGGGGACAGCCTGCGTGTGGAGTGGGGTGGGGGTTGGCTGCCAGGGAATTACACAGACCAGGACAGGAACCCAGCCAGCACTGTGGCGGAGGGCAGTGACCCCCACTCACAGGCACTGGGGTAGAGCAGAGGACCTGCTCTTTCCCTTGGCGCTGGGCCCCCCCGGCACGCAAGGGTCTGAGCTGCTGTGCACAATGCAGGCGCCACAGCACCTCCTCAGAAAGGATCCGTTAAGAAGGGTGAAGTGAGCAGTGCTTGTTTGCTGTTTCTGAATGAAGGTGGTGGTGAGTGGCCAGCGCTTTAAGGGCCCAGCCCTCTCAGGGTACAGGCAGGGGCGGCCACTGCCCGGGGCCGCACAGCTGGACCTGCCTCCTGACGCACTGTCCACCACCCTTTCGCCTCCTCCCTGTATCCCGCATCCAGCTGACGGGCATCTTGCAGTCTTTTATCTCCGTGGCCCTCAACAGTCCTGAGGTGGAGGCAGGGTTATTCCCACTTTAGTGTCGGGAAAGGGAGGCTGGTGAATGACTTGCCCCAGGTCTCAGGGCTCAGGGCGGCAGGACTGGGGTTAGAGCCACCAGGGCTGGGACTCCCAGCTCGGGGCTCTTTCCAGCTCTGCTGTGACTACGTGGAGCGGGACGGCTGTGCTAGGCTTCCCTCTCTCTGCCCCACGAAGGTGGACCTGAGTGGAGCCCCCACTCCGTGTTCTGACTGGGTCTGTTCATCCCAGTCAAAGAGGTGGTTTTCTTGGTGGAGCCTGTTTCCCAGAAGCGACTCTTTCAAATCTTCCGCTTCCCTGCGGTTCAAGACACCTCAGCTTCTCAGTGTGGGTGAGGGTGTCACCACTGTCCAGGAAGGTGACGCTGGGGCAGCCCCAGCACAATGACACATGGTCTGATGTGGGATGAGAATATTTGAAGTCTGAGTTATCCTTCAAAGTTTGGAACACGTGGTTTCCAGAAGCGGGAAGTCACTGGTTTCCTGAAGAGGGAAGAGGGTAGGAGAAAACGTCGGAAGGGTGGGCAAGGTGGGTGGGGTGGGGACAAGAGTCTCCTGCACGACTCCCAGCTCCCGAATGGCTGGCCTTGGATGCTCTCTGCCTGCTGCCTGGCCTGGGACAATTCCTCTTCCTCCTGAGGGTCTCCCCCGGACACCCTCCGCCCTCTCCGGACCCCTGCTCTCATCACATTTTCTGCAGCCTCAGCAACATGTTTTTCTGTTTTCTCCAGCCTCCCTGATGCAGCTCATCCCACCCCACCAAAGGGCGCCTGTGTGCCAAATGCTTCCCCTTTCTCGTCAAGAGAGATGGTGTGTGAGGGAGGGGCAGTCACATTGTCCTCGTTGAGGCTAGGAAGACAGGACAGAGGGTCCCCTAATTCTCCAACCCATTGCAAATATGTGCATCTGGGTTTGGTCCAGGGGTCATGCAGACCGGATCCCGCACAGGGCTGACTGGGCCAGACCCCTGGCACAGGGAGCAACGCCCCCCACTCTCTCCACCCTCTTCAAGGAGTGTCCAAAAAGTGGCCAGTGCGCAGCTGGAGAAAGACAACACAGCCCTGGCCTGGTGGCCTTCGCCTGTGATGCTCGGAAGACACAGATGGAGAAACCTTCCATTCTGAGGAGTGGGCAGGGGGAACTGGCACACCACCTCCAAGAGCGTCTAGACCCGCTGGAGAGCCCGAAGGAAACTCACCAGCCTGTGCAGCGACCGTCTACCAACAAGCTATCTGATTGGCCAGCCAGTCGCCATCCCATACAGAGTCCCTGTGATTGGGCAGAACCTCTAGGTAAGCACAGGTAGCTTCAAGCCCCTTACTACCCTCTACGCAATCGCCTTCCTTTGCGATCCTAACCGGGTCTCATCTACCTGGAGCTGGTGGAGGTGGTTTTGCTGATCTTCTGGCATCAGCCCTAACAACTGCATGGGGAGAGAACTGCTTGGGACCATTTTCCTCTGAGGGGCTCTGGTAGAGGCAGGTCCCAGAGCAGCCCCGAGACGCTCAGCCGAGTTGCTTCATTTACCCAGCAAACATGTATTGTCTGCCTACTAGGTGCCACGCTGGGGAGGAAGTCCCAACTCTGATGGTGTTTAATGGCTGGTGGGGAAGCATGGAAGCCATCCGTGATGACAGTCCACCGTGACCCACACGCTAATAGAGGACAGGTGCTCTGGGTGCTACGGGAGCAGCACTCAGAATCGGAGAACACAGACCCCTGAGATGATGCCTGAAGATGTTGTTAAAGTGAGGGTGGGAGAGGGCTGAGCCTTCCAGGTGAAGGGACTGGAGAGCAGCGATCTCAGAGCAAGCGTCATGACGGCACTTGCAGAAATGACTCCCAGAGCAGGTGGAGGAGAAGGAGGAGGCTGCAGAGATGAGGAGGCCGCTCGCAGAGGGCTTGGACATTCTTGTGTTCTTATACCTGTCCTGAGGCTTCAGCCTAAACTTTGCTCCATTTTCAGCTCCAGCAGGAAACCCAGGGGAAAACAAGTTATTTCCTGCTCTCAGAAGAGAAGAAAACAAAACCCCAGCAAAGTCTGCCTAACCCCAGGATGTCAGGGTTGATTCTTGCTCGTTGGGGCAGAGGGTGAGAGTCTTTCTAAAACAGTGCCTACTGCCTTTTTTTCCAGGACACACTGAATGTAGGAAAGGATAAAGATGAAAATTAAGTCACATTAATGCTTTCAGATGTACATCATCAAGATCAACATTTTGCATTTTTCCTTCTAATCGTTTTTCTTAACATGGGGGTACATAGTTGAGGGAAAACTATATGTACAATTTTACTCCCTGCTTTGTTTGCATCATAGAACATAAGTGTGTTCCCACATTGTTAAAATTTCTGTTTTTAAGGGCTGCATCAAATGGGCTTCCTTGGGGTCTCTCCTTAGTTTGTTGACATCAGGCTTTGTGTCTGTTGAGCAGCGACCCAGCTGACCATCAGAATTCTGGAGACCCTGAGGACAGGCCCAGACTGAGGTGGCAAGTCTAGCATGTGACTGGAGAATCTACATTTGTCCAAAGCCCCTGGGGCCACCATGAAGCCACTCAGGAGCAGCATCTGGGAGGGGCTTTCCCACAGCTGCTGGCACCCGCAGAGCCCCTTCTAAGAACACAGAGCTGAGACTTTGCCCGTTTGAAACCAGACAGAATCGTATCTACCTTGAAGAACTGTCCGGAGCACAGAAATTCTGCTCAGCATCTGCTGTATTTTAGATGCTGAAGGAAATACGAAGTGCACTGTTCAGGTCCTACGTGGACTCCGGGTGCTCCGACTTCAATCAGATGGGCACTCTGGGTGACGCTCACCCCTGGGAAGGGCTTTACTGCCACCAGACCCAGTTCTCCGCCTCCTCCTCCTTTGTATCAAATACAGAATGTATGCTTTCCACATCTACGGTTGGGTGATCATTGTGAAAATTCAGACTGTCACAAGAGCCAATGTGTATAATCAGGACTGTTCTGGAAAAACTGAGGCATGTGGCCAGAAATGACCAGGGAAGATGGGGGGGGGTGTCCTAAACAGAGGGTGAGGGGCTGTCAGAACTCCTCTGCCCCTGCAGTCAAGGAGGAGGGAAGACTGCAGAAAGGAAAAGAGGGAAATAAGCTGGGACTGAGTATCTGCTCTAAGTGCAGAGTGGTTATTTGTCACTGGTTGCTGATAAGTCCAGAAGTTAAGAACAAACACAAACTTTGAGAACAATTTGATATTGTCACAGTATCCAAGTGTGTGGTTATTTTATCTAGAAATTCATTTCTGTTGTATTTTACAAAAGCATGGGTCTGTGATATTTGAAAAATTGGGTCTTCACAGAAAATCTGAGTGGCAAAGGTCTAGAGACTGTGGTAGGTTAGCTTTTTCATTCCAGGACTTTGAATTTGGAGGGTCCTTTCTCCTCCTTTGTCCCTGCAGTAAGCCAGCATCTACCCCAGTGTTTGCTCAGCTTCAGTCCAGTTGGGTGCCTCTGCTCTTGGGTCCTCTGTCCTACCCCAACCATGACGCAAACACCAGGGCACCCCAGGAGACTCTGGGGGACTCCTGATTCCCCAGAACAAGGGGGTGTGAGGTCCTCTGGGGACCACCATGTTCCCGAGGTCTCACAGGAGGGAACTTTCCAGAACAACCTCTGCCCTGAGCCAGCTATACAGGGAGACCCACCGGTGTGGCCCTCTGGGGGCTCAACAAATGAAGGTATTTTTAGAAAGCACTTACTCTGATTAACTCATTTAATTTTCACAACGACCTCATAAGATTAGTCCTATTTTTATCTGTATTGCAGAGGAAAATCTCAAAGAGGCTAAGGGACAGGCTTAAAATCACATGACTAGTCAATGGCAGAACAGAAGTCCCCCTGCAACTAGTCCTGCTCCTGGACCAGGCCATTAAGCACAGTTTGACACCCTGGACCTGCCCTGGAGGTGGGAGAGGCTTACAGTCTTGTTGGACTTCAGGACCCTTGGAGAATGCTAGTAGAGAGAGGAGGGAGGGAGGAATACTGGACAGAGGCAGAGGGTGACTCCAGGCCCTGCTCCCTGCTCCAGGGCTCCCCTGGGAGCCGGCTCATATCCTGTGTCCCTGCCCGCTCCCTCCCCAGACATGATCTCACTTCTCCTCACCCCCAGAGGCCCAGAGAGGAGACTATTGTTTCCTCCCACACACGAGAACTTGGAGACCCAAAGACCCCTCATCCCCTGTCAGGGCAGCCCTGGCTCCCCACAGTGACAGGGATGGGTGACTGTCAGAACCCCATGCTCCTCAGCAGGGACCTCTTCCTCCCCCCCCACCACCCACAGACAGCTCCTCTCCCCAATTTATCCCATAATCTTTCAGCCTCCAAAATGCATCTTTAGCGTTTTTCCTTCCCTTGAGGACATGCACTAGGAATCTTGGAGGAAAACCCAGCTGGGAGTCTGTTTTCCCATACCATCCCCACTCCCACCTCTGGAATTCTCTGTGCTGGAGGCAGAGTGGGACCCGGCTGCCTTCATTTCCCAGCGGTGAGTCACCTAAACTTTCAGTGTCCTCCCCCTGCGACTTTGGAGGTGTATTGAGGATTAAATGGGAACTAGGCTGTGGAAGCACTTTGCCACCTACTTTGGCTTCCTTTCCACTACAGACTTATTTGATTGAGTCTTGCCCAGTCTTCAAATGGTTCAAGTCCATCACCTCCAGGAAGACCTCCCAGATTACAGCTCTCTGACTGAATCCTTGGCCTGGAAGGGGTCATCATCTGCCCTTGGTGAACTCTTGTGTGCTCCTGCAACCCCAGAGAGCCTTGGCAATGCTAGGCATTACTATTATGACCATGTGTGAGAATTCAGATGCTGCTCCCACAGCCTCAGACTCAATTCAAGCTCAGCTTGCTCCACATATAAGTTTCATATCTTAGGACTTCTCGTGTTCCAAGTGCTTTTTCCTGGGAAGGTCAGATTTTGGGGACCTCTTAACAACCCAGGGAGATGGACTGGGGAGGGAGTGTCAGGAAATCTGGCTGAAAAAGGCACAGAGACTCTCATCAAAGTGACGGAACTGGGGATACAGGGGCAGGCCTGAAAGCCAGGTTTCACTGCTCTCCACTCTCCCTGGTGACCTGTTCGCTGGGGTCTGAGTGCAGACCACAAAGAGCAGATGTGCGAGCACCTGGGGCTCCTCTGACTCTCATGGGGCTCTTCTTTGCTTCCTCCTGATCCCTCTTCCTGGGTCTCTGACTCCTGCCACCAACCCTCCCTCATCCTGGCCAGGGGCCGTGGGTCTGTGCAGGCAGGAGAAGTCGGACACTGGAAGAGGTGGGACAGGGATGCCAGAACAGGCTCCACATTCTACCTATGTTAGGGTCCCAGGACTCAGTAGGAGGGACTTTGTTCTTGGCAGCACAAACAGTCCTGGTTTCAAAGGGCCCCAGAGGCCAGGTAGGGTTTTAAATAGCCAGTGACAGACCAGTTGTGAGGTGCAGCTTGAATTTGGTGTCAGCGCTTGATTGAGTTTTTTTAACTGTTGATCTGTGCTGAAATGATGAATGAGGGATGGCTTGAAATAGGAACCCTAAGTGTTTCAGAGTTGTGCCAGTGGGAACTTCAGCAAAGAGGGTCCCTGAGGGGCTGTGGGAGGGTGGACTCAGCTGGGCTGACCAGGGCCATTCGCCTCTTCTGGGTGGTTTCCAGAATGAAACCACCCAAGAGTAACCTGACAGGGCCCAGAGAGATGACTTCTCAGTGATTCCATCCATCCATCCATTGATTGGTCACTGTCCTCACTGTCCTTAGTCGGAGCTTGCTTATTCTCATTTGTGCCTTTGCAGCTGTCCCCGCACCAATTGTCCCAGAGGGGACAGAGAAGAAGGCGGTCACGTTGTCCATGGTGCTTGGGCATCAGGGATCCTGCATGGGGCCCTTATGAACTCATTAACAAGCTCCCTGAGCTCAGTTTCCACATCTGTAAACTAAAGTAAAGCCTTCCCTCCCCGCTTCCTTCAATGAGCTATAGGGAATCAGGTGATAACGAGGATCTGGAGCCCTGAAAACTGGCACTTGTGCCACTACTGCTGGCAGGTCAGGTCTCCCAGGACTGGCCCTGGCCCAAGCTGGGGTGTGCGGGGTGGAGGGTGTGTGGATGGGAAGAGGGAGCGCCCAGTGTGTCCTCTATAACCCCATCCACAGGTTGTCACCTGCAGGGGTGCTTTGGTATCTTCCAGATATTTCTGGACGTTTCAGCTCCTCTAGGCCAGGGCAGGAGTTCCCACCTGCCCCCTCACCTGGCAGGCTCACCTGCGACCTGCCGGGCAGCTCACCTGGTTGCACTTCTTCTGAGTCCACCCAAGTGGGGCAGTTGGAAGAGAGGACGAGATAGCCAGGGAGTTGAGAAGTCCTGAGGCATCTCCTTGGTGATTCCTGGTTTTTCCTACCAGTGCCGAAGACTGGTAGGAACAAGTCCCAGCCAGTGTGAGGGATTGCTGGGGCCCTCGGAGAAGGCACCAGAAGCATGGAGTTCCCCGTGCTCAGTGAGTCCGGAGCTGCTGAAAGGGCTGGGGAATGATCCCACAGACGCCCCCGGGTCAGTTGCCTCCTCCTGCTCTGGCCACACGCTCAGCTAGGGCTCCCCTCTGAGCAGACACCTTCCCTGGCACACCACGCCCCTTCCTCTGGTCCTTGAGTGGGGTCCCGCCTGGATGCAGAGCTACCAGCAGCTCCCCACTGCCTTCGGGGTGAAATCTGATCTCACCCCCAGCACCATGCCCCAGCCACCCCCCCACCCGTGGCATTCCCCTCCCCCTCCACACTCCAGTCTGGAAGCAGGATTTGCACTGGAGCCCCGGTTATAAGTCTGGCCTTGCTCCCTCCTGAGCCCCAGCGTCCTTGCCTGTCCTTGACTTGAAGAAGTCCAGTCTGCTCTAGAGCCAGCGGCGAGGATCCTGGGATGCCCTTGGGACACCTGTGCTGGGTGCGAATGAGGAGCTGGGAAAGGTGTGTTCTGTTCCCCTCCCACCGTGCAGACCTGCTGGGACTGCTCAAGGAAAAGCATATCTGGGGAAAACTTCCTCCTGGATTTCACCCCATGAGCCTGGGCTCCACATGCTAACCCAGCTCCCATGCAAGTGGGACCAGAGCCCGGAGCCAAGGAGTACGCCATTTCTTTCCTGCCCTCCAGCCTGGCCTTGCCCCGTGTCTGGGGTGTCTGTGGACACAGCAGTCCTTTCTGTGCCCTGCTGTCTGTCCCTGAGATGTATCTCACCTTCTACCTTCAATTGGGAGGCCTCTGAGGAAGGACCCCGTCCGCTACTCACCTCTGTTCCGTTCAGGCAGGTACTGGCAACTCTGACCATGCAGTGCTGAGTGGGAGCCATCTTGAGCCTAGGGCTCCAAGTGAGTCTTATTAACAATGAATGACTCAAGCTTTTTAGCATTTTAGATGAAGGTCTCTGGTATCTCTAGTTAAAGATACAGTGGATACACAGATCACACATTTTCTGAGGAGCCACTATGAGCTAGGTGCTGGGGCAGACCCTGCAAAGGGGTCAAAGGTAAACTCTTAGAAAGCCTGGACCCCAATAATGGGGCTGCCTGCATATGCTGTTTTAAGCACCAGACACTTTTCTAAGCCTTTCCAGAACATTAACTTAATTAATCTTCACCACAATCTCGTGCTAGAGTTTATCCCCTCTTTCATTCAGGGTCCAGTGCCTATCGAAGGTCACACCACCACTAGTTAGTGATGGCGCCGGCGTTGGAAGCCCTGGTTCTAGAGTTTGTGCTCTTATCCTGAACTCTCTCATGTTGAACACTGTCTCCTCCTCCCCTGTTCTCCCCACCCCCCCAAACATAATGGATCAAACCAGGCAGGGTCAGCCCAGTGACCAAGGTGTGACTGACTCTCAGATTCTGTAGCTCCAAAAGGTAGCACCCGTGGGCAAATGACTCCTCTCACTCACAAGTCCAACCAATCCAAATATCAGTGTCCAAAGTGGAGGGAACCCAGTTACTCAGAGTCTAGCATCATTCACATTTACAAACATTTACACTGATAGCACCCAAGAGCGCCAACCTTGTTTTCTGAACTAATTCTGTGCCTCTGACTTTGGTTTCTTATAGATTCACCCAGTTAATTCATTTATTCAATAGTAAATATTTACTTTTATCATCTGAAGCTCCCTGCTAGAACCTGAGCTATCTAAGGACAAGGATTTTTATTTTGCTCACTATGTATCCCAAATCTGCTGTGCCTAGCACATAGTAGATTATTTTTGAGAACCTACGGTGTGCTAGGCACGATGAACTTGGTAAGACTGTAAGCCAGGACTTCAAGGAGTGTTCCAGACAGAGGGAGCAGTGTGTGCAAAGGTCCTGAGGCAGGAGTGTGTCAAGCATGTCTGGCAAGGGGAGATTATCAGGGAAGCCAAGTCAGAGGTGAGGGAGGGCTGACTTTAGAGGCTACTGCAAGGACTCTGAGTTTTATGCTGAGTGAAGTAACAAGTCACTGCAGGATTTGGGGCAGATTCAATTTGTAAAGCAGCCTCTTTTCATTAGCCCTTGTTAAATGGGCACAGATTGTGCTTACCTTCTTCTTACCGCTTTGTGCTCAGTTGCAGGCTACCCTGAGGAATGAGTGAATGACCCAATCTGCTATTTAATTAAGGGGGAACTATACCACACACCATGTAGAGATCAGCCCCAAGAGCTGCTTCTCACCCATGAGTTCTTTCCTGCTAGAGTTGAGAGGTTGGGAGGGATTACCAGATCTAGTTTGCTGTAAGTGAGAGAATGGGGTGTCCGAGGAAAGTACCTTGGTGATGGATCAGTGTTAACAGAGCAAGCAAGAGATAAAACAAGTTTTGTTACCAGGGAACATGCTCGAAATATATGCATTTTTAAAAAGTCAGGTCCAGACACTAACCAATCAGGATGGAGACTGGCCACTGCCATACCCCAGCTGATGTCAGTCCTGTGCTGGCACTTCCTCTTTGTTCAGCAAATTAGAAAAATACCTGATGAGCTGAGGGCAGGGGGCAGGGGGCAAGGGACAGGGTAACAAAGGAGAGAATGAAATTACTCTGCATGAAAAGGGAGCAGTGGTCCAAGAGGATGCAAGAGCTAAGGAAGGGAAGGAGGGGCTGGAGAGGGGGACTGAGCCAGGTGGGAAACCAGACAACACAGAGAGGTGGCAGAGACACTGAGCAATTCCAGGTGCCTGGATTGTGACCACAGAAGTCTTTTACAACCCTAGGCCTTCAGTGAAGACTTCGACAGGAGTTATACAAATGCCTTGGGTGTGTGCTATTGTTTTAGCATTTTTGGGTGGAAGTTAAGGACTGAATATACCATCTGTGTCCTTACAATGTGAATCATGCACAATACAAGCCAAGGGGACAAGTGACCTTGACCTGAATGATTTCAGCAAAAACAGGAGCTAGAAGCAGAGACCCATGAAAATGCAGCACCATGAGGTCCTGCAGAAACCCCAGGGCTGTCTTTGGACTTTGACCAGTCCCAGCACAGGGCTTTGCTCACTCTTGTTCTAGTGTGAAGCCTGGCCAGACGCTAGCTGATTGCAGATTACATGCTGAGCGAAAAAAGAGATGAAAGAGTTTTCTTTCTTACTTGAATATTTCTTTCCCTTCCAGCTTCGACAAGTTTGTAGGAGGTAGGGTGGAGAAAAACATCACCCACCTGAAAACCCTGGGTGAAGGGTCAGGAAGGTGGGGAGACCACACCCGGGACTCAGCCGGCTGCTGCCGGGCTTTCCAAGCCGTGTGCACTGAAGCAGCCCTGGGAATCGGTATTGCAGGAACTCTGTTTTTACTGGTGAAAAGTGAAGGAAGGTTTTCTATCTCCTGCTCTGGAGGAGAGGAGCCGGGGTTTGGAGCATTTAGATGACACTGATTATAAAGCAATGACCATAACGACCATTGAGGAGAGTTTATTGTGTGTAGGCAGGGGTGGTTTTGTTTTGTTCTCACACATTCTGTCACTGAATTCCTTAACTACCTGGCAAGGTAGAGACAATCACCCCCTTCACACTTGGTGAAAGCTTAGGGATGTTAAGAAGTGTGTCCACGGTCTCTGGGTTGGGAAGTGGGGGTCTGGCCGTCCAGGGCACCCACATGCACAGCAGTTCTGAGGAAAGAGCAGGGGCCATCAAGGGTCATCTGGGCCATCTTCCCCTCTCTGCAGAAGAAGTATGGACAAGGGCGGAGAGGGGGATTTCTTCCCTTTATCTGAAGCCAGATTTAGGACTGTGGAGGCTGGTGGGTGAAAGGGACGGGGAGTCAGGGCCAATCTCAAAAAGCCCTTTAGAAGAGACTTTGTCTGAAATACGAGGGAAGCTCAGACGGAGCCCAGAAGAACTTTCTGGGAGAGTGTTCCAGAAGGGACATGTCCGGGGTAGGGACAGACAGAGGTCCCAGGGCTGGAAGACCACATCCTGGTTCCGCCTCTGAGCTAGCTGATTCATGACCCAGTACCCACTGCTTCCCCTCCCTGAGCCACAGGCTCTGCGTTTGTGAAGACAAGTAAACAACATCTTTCTGGAAAACGGTGGCGTGAGGATTTGGAAGTAAGAGCTATTAGGTGCTAAGGGTCTACTCGCTCGGCCCCAGCTGGTGCGCAAGAAAGCTGGCGGACAGTGAGTCTGAGCCTGCAGGGGGCTCGAACCAGAGGACCCGCCCCCTGAAAGCCCACGACTGTCTCAGCCTGAGGGTGTGCGTCCTGCTTCTCGTGGGATTTGCCACATGTGGTCACACCCCCGGGCAGTGTGGGGGCCACCGGACAGAGGGCTGCGTGGTTGAAGGGGGCCGGTGGAGAGCAGGCAGTTAACCGCAGCGCCTGTCCTCAGCCTGACTTCTTTCTGGCGCCGAGCACGGGAGCTGGGTGGGCAAATCTTATGTTCTGCCTGAAGCAGAAAGAGAGCTTTTATCTCATTTCCTTCTCCAAACTGCACGTGATGGACATGAGGGTGCCATGGACATGCTGGACAGGAACGGGAATTCTCAGGGCCTGACCACATTCTCTAGGTCCTCTTCCCACAGAGGCATCCAGAGGGGAGACTCAGGCCCTCTTTGTGGTGCCAAAATAAACTCGCATTGTTTCCAGCAACACAAGAGGCCTCCAGCAAAGCAACTTTTGCCAAACGGTATGGGGAAGGCAGCTGGGGGGAGGGGTGGGGACTTGAGTGGGAGGTTACAGGGAGGTGTCACCCATCCAGATGTCTCCTGACCTCCAGAAAACTCCATATAGGCAAACCCTAAAGCCAATCTCAGAGGGGACTAGGGGAATCTGGGCTTTTAGCAGGCAAAGAAGGGACTAGAACTCCTGTGTGCTGTCTCCTAAGTGCTTCATTTACAAAGAGAGTCATGTTAGTAGGCTGGGAATACACGCAGTCCTGGGTTCAAATTCAGACCTTGCCATTTGCTACCTGTGTGGTCTGAGCAAGCAAATAACATCTCTGAATGTCTGTTTCCTTGGAGGTCACATGGAACTAATGATGGTACACGTCAAGGGTTATGGAAGGTCACCTCAGGGAGAGCACAATCTTGGCACATAAGATGTACTCCCTAGTTATTAGTTGCCATTATGATCAAAGCGTTGCTTTTAACAGTAATATCACTTTCAAGCTTTTGAGGCAATGCTGAGGGGTAGGTTGTATCTGTCACTACGACAGGAATGGAAGCAGAAGCTCCAAGGGGAGCTTTTTCAGTGTCTGACAGTTCAGGAGGGGTAGACTCAGGATCAAACTCAGGTCTGCCGGCCTCCAAGGTCCACATTTGTCACACCTGCATCTAAGTTGGGGGCCAAGATGCTCGGAGGCTAGGGAACTGGAAGAGCTGGCAGCGAAAATAGAGGCTGCCAGGCATTGTGGTCAAGGTCCAATGTTTCCTTGACTTCATAGGCTCAGCCACTGTCCAGGGGCACCTGGCTGACGACAGGGGCTCCTCTTGTGAGGCCTGGGGCCACCTCTGTGTGTGGAGCGTCCATCTGCGTGAGTGTCTGCAGCGCGGCCCCACTCTGAGCTCTGCACACTTGGACCTCAGGCCCTGCGCAGTGGACCTCTCTTTCTTGCATAGCCTATTGCAGCAGTCAAAGCTGGGGATTTAAATTCTGGCTCTGTCACTCACGAGCTGGGTGACGTCTGCTTTGCTACATGCCCTCTCTGAGCCTCAGGTTTCTCATCTCTAACACTGGAGCAATAGTACCTGACTTTTTGTGTCCCTGGGAGACTTGTGAGAGGAATACTGACAGTGTTTGGAAGGTGCAAGCCTGCCTCTCGCCTTTTCCTGTGTCTTGAGACAAGGGCTCCCTGGGACCACAGGACCATACAGACGGGGGCCAGATTTATTTTTAATTCTTAGATATGGACTCTCTGCCTGTCATCCTTCATGAAAAATGAATGTGTTCGTTTCATGTGTTCATTGCATTACATGCAGCCCCCGCAAAAGCGTGGGCTTATGTAGCGCTCCAAAGACAGTCAACTGGGAGACACCTCAAGTCCCTCGTAAATCAAAGGTTTCATTTTGCTGCCAAGGTAGTCACACATCTCTGCCTTGAGCCAGATGTGGAGGGGCAAGCCCCGCCCCCAGTCTGCTCTCTGCAGGTTAGAATGTTGGGTGGGAGCAAGCTGCTTCCTGTATAGAGGCCTCAGTTTCCTCTTCTGAAAAATGGGTAGTGCATGCATTGAGCAGACGGTGGGTCTTCTTCCTCCAGTTCTAAAACTCAGGAACTGGGTTTTTGTCCCTCTCATTCTCTCTGTTCTCTCAGTTTCCATCTCTCCAGTCACCTCTCCACCTTTCCCCTTGACCCCTAATCTCTGTGTCTCTTGTCAATCAGTCCCCATCAGCCCAGGGCAGAGAACGGAGGAGGGGAAACATTTATGCATTCTTGGCAGACAACAATCTTCTAATGCCCCTGATTGCAAAAGGAGCTCTTCTTTGGGGTGAAAAGAAGGGCAGCCAAAATTTGTGTTTCTATTTCGGGTCTAAAGGCGGGGGCAGGGGGTGGCGGTTCTGGAGTAAGGATGGATACATTTAGAAGTAAAATTGGTGCCCGCTCTTGCCTGCAGCTTTGGAAGGGTTAGCTCCTGAGTTAGCTCAAGGGGGCTTCATGGTGCCTGGTGGCCTGGTTCTAGAACACCCAGAGGGATTTACAGATTGTGGGGGGAGCAGGATGGAAAGAACATGGGTGAAGGACCCGGAGGGAATCTGGCCTCCTAAAAACCACAGTCAGAGCTGGTCTCTGGGAGGGAAAGGAAGGGGAGAGGAGCCACAAGTTTGGGGTTCTTTCTGCTGTGTCTGTCTGACTGACAGCGGGAGACAAAACGTGGGAACTGAAAGATGAGAGGTTCTCGGGAGGAGAGAGTAAGGGTCAGGGGTGGAGAGAGGCAGAGGGGACAATGAGAGAAGCAAAGAAGGAAAGGAGTAAGGGGGAAAAGAGAAAGGGGAGGAGGAGAAAAAGCAGAGGCAGGGAGAGAGAAAAGCCAGCCAGCCCAGAAAAGGGCGAGAAAGGAAAACGCACCCAAACTGTGTTACCTGAGCGCCTGTGCGCCAAGACTGATGGGTGGGGAGGATGCACCGAGGAACCATGTCACCCCTTTGCTGGGTGACCACTGCGTCCCTTGCTCCATGGTCTCTCCAGCCAGGATGGCTTCTGAACATCCTCACTGCACAACTCTGGGAGCACTATTTATCTGAGACACAAAGTGAACAAGGGCCCTGGAACAGGGCAGAGAAATAGCAGGCCCTGTGTGGCTGGCTAGTCCTGGAAGCATGTCTTAGCAGCAGAGTTAGTTGGGCACATACATAACAAAGTCCTCAAAATACAGTACGCGTGCCCCATTCACACACTCACTAAATAAGCTTTCGCTTCTTTACCTTAAGTGTAAGGTCACTCGCTTCACTATATTTGCTTAAAAAACCCTCCTCACTAGTTCTGAAAAAGTCTTCTGTTTACTAAAGACCTCCTGCCATAAAGATTTCTCTCTCTTTCCACCTGTCCATCCATCCGTCCATCCATCCATCCATCCATACACATATCCACCCGTCCATCCATCCGTCCATCCATACGCATATCTACCTGTCCATCCATCCGTCCATCCATACACATATCCACCCGTCCATCCATCCGTCCATCCATACACAAATCCACCCGTCCATCCGTCCAGAGTCTGTCCTTTCAGCCAACTTTAATCAAGCGTGTGCAGCATGAGCTGCACTCCGCTTTACGGGATCAGCCATGAAAATCTCTCAGTCCTTGCCCTCAAGATGCTCACATACATACATAATTTATTACATGTCAGTCAAAAGACAATGTGGCACCGAATATCAGTATTGCAGCCAGGCCTCAGAGATGCGGCAGAGCGCCATGTGAAAAGGGGGCCCCCGATTTGATTTTCTTTGAAGGGAAAGGAGACGATGGTGAATGCACAGATAAAAATAATGCGAGGCGACAAGTGACAGCAATCATAGCTGATAGTATGATAATTCTGAGTGAGCAGGCAAAAGAGAAGGCAGAGAGGGGACGAGTCTTCTGTTTGGTGCAGTCTCATTTCCAACTCATGTGTAATGTATAGTCTTAATGGTTTCTAAGGACAGGAATGAAAATGCTTTTTCTATATGAAATTATTGTAATATGTCACAAGAAGTGGAATAATAACAGTGTTCCCAATTGTTAAGTGAGATAAGCAAAACAAGATAAATCCATGGTTCTAGGCAACTGTTACAGGTAATCTGCAATATGCCTTCTAGCAGGAGGCACCCTGCTCTCTCTGACACCCAGCCATGGATAAAGGGCTTGTCTATCATGACGAGTTCAGAATTGGCATTTACATCTTATTTTCCTCTTAAATATGTATATATGCGTGCGTGTGTGTATGTATATATAAATGCATACAACTTATTCATGGATTAAGAATGATAAAGCAAATATCTTTGTAACTACCCATGAGGTCAAGAGATGACAAGAACATATCCAGAACATGTGGTATCCCCCTCCCACCTCTCTCTATTAAATCTCCCTCCCTCCTCTCCAGAGGTAACACTAGCTTGACGTTACGTCATTACATTGCTTTCCTTTATGCTGTGTATACACCCTAAACAATTCTAGGGTGAGTTGTAGGAAACTGCCATCTTTGTGAGGCAAAAAAGGTTGAATATCTATTTTTAGACTTGGTAAATAAGTATCACCGTGTATGCAATCTTTTTAAATTGAGATATAATTGAGCCTGTGTGACTTGTGTGCCTCCCTCTTCTAAGACTGTGCATATAATAAATTTTCTCATTTCATGTGTCTCTCCAAGTGCAATTTCCATGGCCATGTTGATTCTTGAGCACAAGGGACTTACTCCTCCATGTACTACATGCTTCCCTATAGCTTTTTTACAGCATACATATGTACCTCTACCATACATCAAATATCTAACCATCTATCTATCTATCTATCTATCTATACGTATAATGTGAATCTGTTCATGGGCTCTCTGTTTCATTGATCTGTTTCTCTATAGCTGTACCAATGCCACAGTGTCTTAATTACTGTGGCTTATAAGTCATGATATCTGATAGGATAATTCCTTTACCTTGCTTTTCTTCTTGTTGCTCTTTAATATGAATTCCACAATAAGTTTACAAATTCTGTATGCAAAAATGTGTTGGGTCTTTGATTAGGATACATTGAATCTACATATGCCTTTTGGGGAAATTACATCTTTATACAATACTGACCCATCGATCCATGAATATAGTATACCTCTCATTTCTTAGAGTACTCTTTAATGTCTCTCAATAAAGTTTAAACATTTTTATAGAAGTTTAGCATATTTCATTGTATTTATATTCATAATACTTTATTTTTGTTGCAAATGTATATAAATAGTCCTTTAAAAATTCATTTTTCAGTACTTATTGCTGTTGTATTGAAATATATTCCCTTTGTATATTAATTTTAATCTCAAGAAATCTTCTTAAACTTAGTCCAGTAAAATTTGTAGATTCTTGGATTTTTTTATATACACAAATATCATCTGTACATATTTAAAGCTTTGTTTCTTTTTTTCAATGTTAATTCTTACATTTTTTTCTTTCTTTATTGAAATGAGTAAGACTTCGATACAAAGTTGATAGAAGTAGTGATAATTGCCATGCTTGTCTTGTTCTCTGCTTCAAAAGCAATAGGCAAGACTGTCTTTTGAGTCTTTTCTATTACAAAGACCTTGATTTTCCTCATGGTCATATTTTTCTCTGGTTAAGGCAGCTAATCATGGCCTTTCTCATGGTCAAGAGTAAGGATCATAATTGTATCCAGATTTTTGATAGTTGCATATCATAAATCTGAATCTCGAAGACCCTGGAATCTGATCTCTTATTCTCCAGCATTTCATACTTCTTGAGTCACTTCCCTTGCAAGCTTATTTTTTCCATAAACGCCTAAATAATGTCTGGTTCACATTTTTAATCACAACTAATCTTCAAGCAACTGCTATGAGTGAGAAGCTGTCTGTGCCCAAGCCCCTGTCTTTTTTTTTTTTAAACTCTCCCTGAGCTCTTTCAGGATGGGGGAAGACAGTGTTTTTGCTCTGCCATCTAAGCCTGCCTAAAAGACCAGACTGGAGGCTTACTATGCTGTGCTGTCTTCTCCGGGGCACCCAACGCATCTAGGGGTGAGAGCACCAAGCATAACACAACTGGACCCACCAGATGAGCTTCCTGTCAGCAGAGAAATGACTCATGTTCTCGACGACTTGTATTGAGGGTTGATAGAACTAGCAGCTATTGGAAAGTTTGCAAAATAAGTACTGAAGATAGTATTCACCACGTTGTTGAATATTCCTTTTACACGGACCACAGAAGACATTTATCTTGGCATTTAATATCAGCATAGTCACTCTTCTGTTGAACGACATGTTTCTGCAAAAGGGTTAATACTTTCTGGAGTTAATTTTAGGTGCATTTTCATATCCTAGAAATCTTCTTATTCTGGAGATTTTGTCCATTGAAGCAGTGTTTAGGGCAGAAGGTAAAAGGCAGTGAGAGAGGATACTAGCTCAACATACTCAGCTTAGACTTTTGTCTGAGTCTGTGGCAAGATGCTCAGAGGGAGAGCTAGTCATTGTAAGAGAAAAGTTTTTCTAAATTCCTTGAGCTCTCATTTAACATATCAAGGCCTGTCTGACTAGTACTTAGGAAATGAAGAGGGGCAAGTCTGTTCCTTCTATTCTGTTAGATTGTGAGGAGAAGGGTAGATAGAGAACAGGCAGATCAGGTACCATGTTCTCTGTCACTACCATTATTCCTCTTCCATGTTCCCTGCCAATGTTAGGCAAACCTGGCATGCTGGGGGTTCTTGAAGCATCCAGAGAAGAATGAAAGGGACAGCGAGCATCTGGACCAGGAGTGCCCTGTTCCAGACGTGTTGGGAGACAAGTCCAGCAGAAGCACCCACAGTATGGCTGGAGATGCAGCACGCAGTCGTAGGTAGGGGAGCTCGAGACAGCTCCTGAGCAGGCACTGAGGGAGTCAACAGAGGAGCAGAGGATGGGCCTGGCGACAGGACCACGTGGTCACTGGGCAGCTGGCAGAGACCACCATCTCCAGTGATGTCTCCTGGCACAGCCCCCAGGTTAGAACCCATCCCGCTGACATGGGCAGTGGGGGCAGTATGGGGGCAGGCTAGTCCAGCCCCTCAGGGCAGCCATGGAATCCGAGGACCTTCTCCTGGGTCACCATGAGGGGCTGGTCCCAAATCATTCATCACATTGGGATCAGGAGGCAGAAAAAGCAGTCTCCTAATGTGGGGGTTTACCTGAGTCATCCAAGTTACCTAAAAAAGACTATTCTAGTGACTGAATCAGATTGGAAGTTGACCAAATTGGACACAACTTAGCAGCCCCCTCTCCTGATTACCTAGTGAAAATAAGATTCATTTTAAAGAACATAAGCGAATGACATCCCAGCCCGCCACCACATTGTGAAGTGAGTGCGCGTGCGCCGTCACGTGGCCTGAGTGCCTCCTCCTGTAGTTGCAGGACCCACGGGAATGCTGTGCTCAATGACAGCAGAGATTCTCGCTTACGTGTGAACAGGGCACGGGTTTGTAGTTTGTGACCCAGGGTTACACTGCAACTTCTGGAGCACTTGGCACTTCTCCATTTGCAGGCTTCTTCCTCCATTGAAAATGCTAAAAATTGGGCCTACCTGTGCGGCTCAGGAGCCTAAGGTGCAGTGGATGGAAAGCTCAAGGACCAGAGTTTGGGTCCTGGGGCTGGGAAAAGAAAAGAAAAGAATTATATTGTCTGATTATGTTGTTATAAAGAAGGCTCTATTGATATTCTATATCAAAATGTTTTCTTCAACCTAAACATGCTGGGTTGTTTTCCTTCTAATTTAAAAATAAACGCACTCTTTTCCTGGGTTCTTAAAAGTCTCCCTGCCCCGTAGCTGTGCCCGGGGAGGAGCCGTCGGCTCACATGCACCTGCACAGCCCAGCAGGCCTTGCTGCTATGTCCTCCGCACCTGGAACCTGGGGCTGCTGGACTAGGGACTAGTGACGGAAGGCACTCAAGAACTTGTTCACGTGAGCTGCTGCATGGTGATAATAAAGGTTCGTTTCTTTTCTTTATTTGCATGGATTTCATTTTCTATTTTAGTGATCATGCTGCTTATGTAGTTTTCATTGTGAGTCACCTTCAAATTCTCTTTGGAAGTAGGTGGGGTATAACTTAGAAATGAAAATTCCTTTTTCCTTCCTCAGCACTTAGCACAATGGCTGGCTTTATATTCGCAGTCCTTGTTTGGTGACTATGCCGGTAAGCGGCTGCCTCCCTTCCCAGCCTCCACCCACAGCCCTGATCCTTGGGGCCTGACATAGTCTGAGAGCTGCCTTCTTTCCTTTCCTGCCCTCTTCCCTCTTCCTCAAAACTCTTCTTTCCTGTGTGGCCTGTGCTCGGCAGGCTGCTGGCGTGAGGAAGCCTCTCTCTCTGTGAGAGAGGGTGGAACTGGGGTGACGGCCTTAGACACCTCTGGCCATGTCAGTCCTGCTCCGTTGGTGGCTGGGCTGTGGCTGAGACAGTGTAAGGAATGTGCTCAATAAATGGGGCACGAGGGTCTGAACCTCGACCTACCTGACCACGACATGGCTTCCACGATTAGCAGTCGGCAGAGGACCACTGGGGGAAGTCACTCCAAAAGAAAACCTTCTCGGTGACAACGGAGATGTTTATAGATGGTTTGAGGGGATTTCTTAATGCTGCTGGAATCACACCCTGTAGGAAACAACTAAGTCCCCTTAGGGTGAGCTCAGCTTTGTCACTGTCACCTGGGCCCTGCTATTCACCAAGGGGAAAGCTTGCTGAGACCCCTTCCTCAGGACTGGCGGGAGAGGGGCCCCCGAAGTGCAGAGAGCAGGAATGAGCAGGAGGTCAAGCGCGGGTTTCACAGGGTGCATCCATCAGAAAGAAACCAAATACCGTAGAAATCCAAACACCTCCAGATGCTTGAGGACTCATTACCTAGCAGGCGCCGGGCCGTGGGGTGCCAGCGTTGGGTGGGTTAGTGTGTGCGGCCTTAGAGCCGCACCTGTAAACGCTCCGCGCAGAACCGGATGCACTGCCGGCCCAGGCCCGCCGAGGCCCGCTGCGCGTGTGATGGGGAGAGACACCAGAGTCCAACACCCTCCCACGGATTCGGGAAAAGACAAAGCAGCAATTGCCCGAGATGGGATAAAACCTGCCCTGCAACAAGAGAAGCATGCGCCAGTGTATTTATGTCCCGTTACGCAAGCACCTCCATTCTCCACCCCCACCCACCCCCTCAATCTGTCACATTCAGGGATCTGGGCGCTGAGTTTTCAGATGAATTAAAGAGATTCAATGGCAGGTTGGAGCTGGAAGGAGGAGAAAGGAGAATGTGGAAGAATGAGATAGAGGGATCATTTTAAAAGCGAGCGGATATTGGAAGGCAATACATGCCTCTCCCGGAGAGGAGACTGGGCTTAGACTGAGACCTGGAATGTTCCAGCTCCAACAACCCTATTATTAACAATAGCGACAAAGGCTCACGTTTATTGAGAGTATCCGGTGCCAGGTACTATTCTAAGCCTGTTACATGTATTGACACATTTAATCTTCCCAATCACCCTGAGGTGGCTTCTATCACATTGCTGTTGAGAAACTAGTGGCTGGGAGAGGGGCAGTGACCTGACGCAGAGTACCCCCACCTGAGCTTGCCCTCGGCCTGCGACCTCTGCACAGGTGCCGGTGGACTGTGGGCAGCTGCAGCCAGCAGAGGCTGTGCAATACCACTGACCTGGCTGGGTTAGAGCAGGAGGTGTGGAGTGGGACGTGGCGTCTGCATTTGACTCACCGATATTAACTCCATGGACTGGATAAGAGCCTTGCCCTTTCCGTGTTGCAGATTCCTCATGTCTTAAGTGAGGGTTGATGGCACTGATATACCTCATTGAGTGGTTATAAGGCTGGAACACAGTTCTCCATAGAAAGAGTGAGCACCACATCCTGTCCAGCAAACGCCTGATAAATGCCAGCTACCCTGAGACGACAGTGTGCTTCCTCAGAGTCCCGGGCACCCCACTTCGGACTTTGTGGATGCCTGTGGATGTGTGCTGACTCACAGCTTTACTGCTCACAAGTGCTGGGGCTGGAGGACGTGGGGGAGCCAGCCCATAAACCACAGTGATAACCACAGAGAGGCGAGGGGGTAAGGAGAAGTGGCCCAACCATTAAGCCTGACCCCACATTGATGGTCATGCTGGGAAATGAGGATGGTTGAGAATGACCTGCAGAAACATCTAGAACATGGATGGCTGTGATTGGCCATGCGGACAATGGAGAACATTGCTTAGTCTCTGCCTCTAAGTGGGTAGAGTGACTGTGGTCACAAGACTCTCCTGCGTGAATGTATCAGTGGACCAGGCAGGTCTTCCTAAAGGCCCTCCCATCTTGGCCCTCAGAGAGCTGGTGCAGGTGAAGCAGAAAGTCAAGGGGCGATGGGAGGTGGGATGTGTGTCGTGTGTGTGTGTGTGTGTGTGTGTGTGTGTGTGTGTGGTGTGTCTCCCAGGGAGTAGTTTTAGATCTTGCCTCTCCTCCATTAGTCAGATCTTGATTTTCTCTGTCCTTTCCCTTTTGGTGAGGGACAATTCTGTGGCCTTAGGTGAGACAGAGCCGAGGCTGCTCTCCCCGAGAACTGGTCCGGGCTGGTGAGGCTTTCGGAAGCGCAGGGCTCATCCCGCAGCATGCCCATAAATGTGCCAATAAAAAAGAAGACCTTTAGAGATGTGTCCATGCAGATAATGCCACCCCACCTGTCACAGAGGGAGGCATGGCAACCATCTGTGCTGTTCTTTATTCCCGCCCCTCCCCTTTCATTTTTAACCACAGATTTTCACAGTTTGCATTACTTATTTAAATCTGTTATTTAAAAAGTCATGTGTATTGCTAAGTAAGGAGATGGCAGCCTCTGCCCATTAAGCCTGTGTTTCCATTCTCTGCTGGCTGTGGGCCCATGAGGACCTTCCTGTGCAAGTCTGGGGGTCTGTCCCTTGACCCGGCTCTGTGTAGGACCCGGTCCACCCTGGTGTTTTATCTGGCTGGATGGAGGGTTTAGGGTCTGGAAGTTCTGTGTTTGAGTGGGGGGCAAGGAGATGCAAATATTTCAGCCTTGGGGTCTTCTTGCCGACTTTCCTTGTCACAGTGAAATTTAATGTGACTTGTCCAGACCAACAATGTGACCTCAGTTTCTTGAGTCTGTGGGAGATATTGATCCCATGTCGGCCCAGGACATTGCATGGAAATGCAATGGTCTTCAGTCCTGCTGTGCAGCTGGAACATAGATTTGGTCACTCAGCACCTACTACGCGCTAGACACAGTGTGCCAGGCACCAGAAAGGAAGTTACCAGCCTCACAGAACTGATGCTTTTGGGGGTGCGGGGGGACAGACAAGAAAAGCCAACAAGAACAAATTGTGTTAGGTGCTGAGAAAGGTATAAAGAGGACGCCATAGTGGAGAAAGGAGAGAAGCAATGAAGACCCTCAGGGAAGAGGGCCCCCAGGGAGTGATGTGGAAGCTGGGGCTCTGAGGATAAGGCAGGAATAACACTCACACGAGGGAAGCAGGTGTGGAATCATGGAGGGGAGAAGAGCCGTGGGCCTCTTGCCGCCCCTTACCCTTCAGACCTTGGGTGTCCTTGCGCCTGTGGAGCTCCTCGGGGGTGGGAAGGACCAGATGCTGAATTTCTGCCCAGCCTGGCAGGGCTTGCCACCAGGTAAGTGCAGAAGGAGGGCCCATCTTCAATTATTTAGCGTTAACTCTCAGTTCACTGTGGGCCACTCTAGCAAATTAATAGAAGCCAAGGAGGTGGTTCCATTGTTCTGAAGTCCAGGTAACATTCGGGGCTCCAGCCTTGTGAGCACACATCCCGGACAGTGAGCTGAAGCTGCAGGGATGGATGGGAGCATGAATGGGATGGATGGGAGCATGAATGGGATGGATGGGAGCATGAATGGGATGAATGGGAGCATGAATGGGATGAATGGGAGCATGAATGGGATGGATGGGAGCATGAATAGTATTCAAGGGTGGTGGCGCAGGGCTGGGGTGCTCTGCTACGGCAGGAGGGGTGTGTGGAGGGGTTGGGCTTCACATGTCTGTGGGACTCTGGCCAGGTGCAGGCACAGGCAATGCCTGGAGGCCACCATCCCCTTTGTTCATGCCCGCCCCCCCGCCCCGCCCCCACCTGGCCTTTTCTAGTGTAGTCACAGGTGCTGTTCCCTGCTCAGTCCATCCATGTAGCCTTTGTCAGCTGGGCTTCTGAAGGACAGAAACCCCTCCTAGCTACAGTGGCTCACAGAATGCAGAGACATCTTTTACTTACTGGATGACAGGTTTATTCTAAAAACAAATGATAAAGGATGTAAATGAATATCCATTTCAATGCCTTGGAAAAGGGGTGGGGAAAAGGTGGGAAGATTCCACACTCTCCAGGGTGTCACTCTCCACAAATCTCTATCTGTTTGCTAATCTGGAAGCTCTCCAAACCTCACCCTCTTAGGTTTTTGTGGAGGCCTCATTATATCGCATGATTGACGAAATCACTGAATTTTGGTCATTGAATTCAATCTCCAGTCCTAGTGGGTGGGACCAAAATAGTCAACCCTCTAATCATAAGGTTGGCTCCACTGGCAACTAGCCCCCTTCCTTAGGTGTGTCCCCAAACCTCTCATTAACATAACGAAAGAAACATTATCACTCACAACACCTATTTCCAAGGATTTGGGGACGATGAACCAGGAACCATGGATGAAGACCAAATATGTATGAGAAAGAAATTTTGCTCATCTGAGTGACCAAGTGAATATATTTTATAAATCACAATATCACACTTGTCCAGCTCTATTCTGAATCCATCCTCCTACTATAGCACAAACCAGTTATTTAGCTTGAACCTCAGGGACACCTCACTGAGTTCGAAACTCCAGGCCTTTGCATTCAGAGTGGGAGGGTGGGGAAAGGAGACAAAAGAAGGGGACATTTCCTGCAGCCTCTCCAAAACCAACAGACAGAATGGTGGCCGGTGCAGCTATGTCCTGAAAGCTGCCATTTACAGAGCCCCCATCCTGTGTGACCCACCCTTGTAAGGACTTCACAAACATTTCACTTGATCATCACATGACTTATTCTAGAAATGAGGAAACTGGAGCTCAGGGAGGTAGTTACTTGTCTGATGTCACAGTTGTCAAGGGCCAAGTGCACATCTAAGCGGAGGCTTCTCATTTCAACCTTGTGATGTTCACCTATTCCAGAAATATCTGTGGAGTATCTGCTCCGTAACCAGCACTGTCCTAGACACTGAGGACATGGATAAACACATGGGCAAATATCTCTGCCTAACTCATTTCAGAGACATTCACAGACTCACCGCTGTATTGAGACATAAGCAAATATGAACAGATGGGTAAGAAGGGCCCAGAGACACCGAGTGGCAAGCTCTTGGTCGCTGAGAAAATCTAAAGGCAGAGCCAGGTGTCCCGACTCTCGGCCTCTCCTTGCTCCTTCTGCCATCTTTAGGAAGTCTACTTTGACTAACACTTTTGCATTTGCTGACCCGGAAGTCCTCCTCGCCGTAATAGAGGAGTCCTCCTTTCCCAGGACCAGGCTCAAGTACTATAGCTCCTGGCAGCCAGCCGTCCAGGTGCCTACCACTTGCAGAGTTATGTTTCTTGTCGTAGACCTTCGCCTTTCAGATGTGTGTGAATGTACACCATTTAGTCATTTTTTAATGCATGTTATTTACGAGTTTTTTTCCCTCTGGGGCCGCATCATGTTCTGAAATGTGGACATGGCAAACAAGATGGCTACATTTTTAGATCAGTAAGTACAACCAGATGTGTGGATGGGGCTGACAAAACAACAAGCTTTTGTGAAGGGTGGGGAGCCCTTGGATCCAGCCTGTGTCTCTCCTTTTTGGAGAAATGACCTCATGACTGGTAAAAATGCCCACAGTTCTAGGTGTTTTCTAAATAGAGGTACCAGTTCCATCTACCCCTTGCCAAGCGAGGGACCTGGTCCTACATCCATTCACCTCATTCTCAATGACAGCAGATAATAGCCAGGTGCTTGACACAATTCTTTCTCTACTCATGCCAACAATCATGCCCATGAAAGTGAGGAGGAAAAAGGCTCAGGCTGGTCAAGTAATTTGGCTGTAGTCACACTTCCTGCAATGTTGGAATAGGATGGATGAGGTTGCGGAGGGGAACAAGTAGTACTCCTCCTTGAATTTAAAACCAGTGGTGAAGCCAGGTGTTGATACATCAATAAAATGACTGACACACATCAGTACAACCAGGCTTTGTTCTGGGGAAGCAAGCAGCGAGTGCTTTAGGAGCTCTGAACCATGGCCTGGAATAATCGGGGTGGAGGTATCTAAACTATACTGAAGGGCGGAAGGAATTTGGAGAGACTGACGATTATGCGAAGCTTATATGAGTTTGAGAGTGTGTAAGTGAGTAGAGCAAATAGCCAGAAGATCCAAAAAATCAGTCAGAAAGACATAAACAACACTATCAACTAAGTTAACAGAAATGACATTTATAGGAGACTCCACCTGACAAATACACAAATTTTTCAAGTGCACATTGAGCTTAGGTAGAGAATAAGTCTCAAAAAGAAAAAAAAACTTGCAAGAAATAAAAAAATTCAGAGTATATATATGAATGATCATACTAATCTGAAATTAAATTAGAAATCAAGACAGATGGAGTATATGCAAATGTTTAGAAATGAAAACTATTTCCTTTTGATAACCTCTGGGTCAAAGAAGTAATCACACGGGAGATTGGAACATGTCTGAATAAAAGAAAAATTAAAATACAATATAGCAAAGTTTATAAGATGCAGCTAAGCAGTGCATGAGGGATAATTATATTTAAATGCTCATATTACAAAAGAAGATAGCTTTAAAGTCATTGATTTAAAAGTCTAGCTTTAGCAGACAAAGAATAAGAGTACATTAAAATTTAAGTGAGTGGAAGAAATGATAAAAAGCAGAAATCAATGAAATGGATGAATGATACAACAAAATCAATGAAAAAAATGTCTTTGAAAAGCTCAATACATTTAATACAATTCTAGCTAGACTTATCAAGAAAAAGAGAGAAAATTCTGGAAGCTTGGTCCTTTCTTCTCGTACTCTATCCCACAAATTCCAGCTGTCAGCCTCCCTGAATTTTGTTCCGTCTCCCACACTCAGTGAGACCACCATGCTCTCCTTAGGATCTTTCTCTCTGTGGTCCTTGAAATTGCCTCCAGGCTGAGCGCTGGGGCAAAGCAGACTTACCTTGGGTTTGTTTCTTCTCCCAGGCATCATAGTCTTGTGTTATCAGTTTTCTGAAGATAGTTGCATATATATTGTAGTTGCTTAGAGTGGAAAACAAGTCTGATCCCCATGTCTCCATCATGGCCTTTCTCATTTTTAAGAAAATGTAAGAGTATAACAACACAGAAAATTCAACATTTGCCAAATGTGCTGCAGGTTTTGTTTGTTTGTTTGTTTTAAGAAATAAAACATTCCGGGACAGCCTAAGTGCTTAAGTCTCATGTATTCTTTCATAGCAATCCCACCAGGTGGTGATGATTACCTGAATTTTATTCAAGGAAGAAACCTCCCGAGGATGTCACACCTGGTCATGGCAGAGCAGGGCTTTGAGCCTGTCCAGGCCATCTTCTGGTCAAGGAGACAGATTCTGGGGTGACCCGTGCACCGTGTGGGCAGGAGCAATAAGGAGTCTAGGCCGAGCAGGGGCAGGGGAATGGTTCCCTGGGGAGCAGTGGGAAAAATGACTTTGAATTAGTTGGGTGGCCCATTGAAAGAGTCTTGAAGACTACACAGAAAATTGACTTTCTTTTTATGAAAATGAGGAGAGAATCTCTTTAGCACATATACGCATGGGCTTTTGAAATGAGCTCCAAAGCAGAGTGGCGTAGCGGAGCCAGATGTCTGTGGGAGCCCATGAATAGCTGGAAGCTAAAAATGAGCCCCACTTCAGCACAGAGGATTTTTACCCAGGTGTGATATGAATCAGTTTAAATAAGTTTCACCGAAACATATACCCACTGCTGCCTGAAATGGCCAATGTTAAGCGTTATCTGTCTGTGGCGTCACTGCAGAATGGTTCGTCTGTTACTGTGAACTTGGCGACTGCTTTCTTGCTGTTGGCTGTCCACTGCTCATGTGGCCCACCAGTACACTGCAGGACTCAGGTTCACGGACGACCTTAGAGATCATTTCATTATCAAATTTTAGTAGCTGGAGAAGCTGTGTAAATTTTCAAGCAGGCGTGCAAAACTTTGAGGAGGGTACAAAGGGGCAGTGTCATCTGGACCCCTTAATGTATGGCTAGAACATTTCTTTTGAACTAAAATCCACATTAAGCAAGCAATCATAACCAACGATATCAAGGATGGTCTGAGGGTCCCCTTTCTATTTTCTGGGAACTGTCTCCACCTCTCACTTTGCATTTTCCAGGAAAGCAGTCACAGCCTTCCATGGCTTGTCACCCAACACAGTGGGTTGTCTCCCACTGGGCTGTGAACCCTCCTGCAGGGTTTTTGGATGTGGGACCTAGAGTAGCATGGAGAAACGGAGTTGTGGGCTGCTGCTTCTCAGCAGAGAGGAAAATGAGGCAGGGGCTTCAACAGGTGCTCTGATGAAAGATGGAGAGAGCCCTACACCGTGGCTGAGAGCCTGGCTTAGCTGCTCCAGAAGCAGAGCCTAACGCCTGTCCTTGGGTCCTGTGTGACATTCAGGACTTTTTAACAAGTCTTCATTTTGTGTCAGCTAGTTCAGTGTGGGGTCATATTTTAATACAATTTGCATCTTGTCTTCCTTATAATAAAGAGTATGTACATAAACCTCATTTAAGTCCGACAGCGGCCAAGCATGGCGGTAGAAAGGTGGTTTAGAGTCACTGAGGGAGGTGCTGGTTTCCCTGGGGGCTTGGGGCTCTTTAAGACTCACTTTGGCTGCATTTGTTTAGGTTCAAGCATGCCTGGAGGAAAGAGAGTAGGTGTGTTGATTCTTTCACATTTCAGTTAGTTATGGAATAAATTAACGATTGCTGAAATATTTATGTGTGCTCTTCTCGGGGCCATTTCAGTATAAAGCAGGACTGTCCCATGGAAATAAAATGTGAGCCCCAACTGAAATTATACATTGCTAGTAGCCATATCAAATATGTAAAAAGAAATAGCCAAAATCAATTTTAATAATATATTTCATTTCATCTGGTATAGTCAAAATGTTATCATGTCACCATGTAATTTACATACAAAAATCCTTAAGGAGATATTTTACTTTCCTTTTTCATCTTTCTTTTTCAGGATGTAGTGTGTACTTTCAGGATGTAGTGTGTACTTTCCACTACCGTTCATCTCAGTGTGGACCACACACAGTTCAAGTGCTTGAGAGCCACACGTGGCCAGTGGCCACCATATCAGACAACGCAAACTTGTACCAGCATCCTAAACTAGCCAGCAGAACTTGCTGTGAAGAGAAGATGAGATTCAGAATAGAGACGCCCATCTGCCTCTTAATCAGGTTCAGGCAAGGGGGGTTTAGTGCAAAGATCTCTATGGAAGGGCTTGAGATTCCTAGAATAGGAGGCTTGACCTGATTGGAACTGAGATGGGAAATCCATCCCAAGCTAAAGCCACGATTCCTGTTTCCAGGAACCATGGTTTCCTCTAGTTGTTGCTGAGAGTCTGATCAATTCTCCTGTCTAATCCCCTGGCTCCTTCATGCCCTCGACCCAAATATAACCATCATGGTGGTCGTCGTTTTCTCTCTCCTTTTCCTCACAATCACTTTCTACTATGGCTCCTATTTCCAATGTCAACAGCCTTTTGGTTACCCACACTTAACCCTGAAGGAGGAAACTTAGTGACTCAGGTCACCTTCTCAGGTCACAGATCATTGGCTCTGGGAGGGATACCTTTAAGTCAGGGGCCTATCCTGGTCCAGTCAGTTGTACCTGAAGTGTGGGGAGGGGCACATTCTCACGGGAGTCATGCTGGGAGAGCGAAACATCTTTTTCCTTAATGGGAACAGAGGAGACAAAAAAAACTCTTCGGAGGCCTGCTCACAATACTCTCCAAAGAGAAAGTCTTCTGTGAAGTGCAGGGCATTCCATGGCCAGTGGAACGTTAGTGAATTCACAGAGGCAGTTTCTGTGGCAATAGCGAGACCCTGAAGGTTTGAAAAGGAGCTGAGAGAACATTAGCTCCTATTGTCATCTTTGTTCTGTTGAAGTGGGTATAATGGCATAACATCCAAAATTGACTCTCTTATGAAAGATCTTCCCTTTTATTCTGATTCCATCAGAGGAATTTCATACTTGGCTTTGTGAAATCCTCACTTTCCTGGAGGAAACTGTGGAGGCTGGTTTGAAATGCTGGTCAAGACAAGTTGCAATTCCCTGGAAGCGGTGAACATGACACTCAGCAGGTATCCAAGTCGAAAGGGCAGTTATCCCCTCTTCTTCATGCCCCCAGGTGGGAGACTTCAGTCGCCTTTGGGACCCCGCATTCTCCCATCCAATAGGCAAGCCTGCTCCATATGGGTGGGGCAGTGGAGCCAGGCCCCGCGGGATTTGGCGTCAGCAGGGATGGGGCAGGGCTCTCGCTTCCAGCTCCACAGCCATCCCTGCCAGGAAGGCTTGGAGTTGCCCCCGAACCAGGGACCACCCCCGGGAACAACAAATGAAATGCTGTGTGCCAGGGCATCAGAACTGTTGGGTCACGGCATTCTGCCAGGACTGAAGTTGAAAGGGCCACAGGGCAGCCCACCTCCCCCAAGGTCGGGAGCACAGGAAGCCCAACCCTGCTCACGCAGCCTGTGAGAGGCCACACTCCACGATGCTGGCTCTCATCATCTCAGCACAATGAAGAGCGTTCTAAAATCACATATTCGGAAGCCTCAGCAGGCTATAAAAATACAAAGCCTACAAAACATGGACCACTTGTCTTTGAGAGGGCAGAACTTTAAGAAGTTCAAAGGGATTTGAGACCTATTGCACCTGATCTTAGCTTATCCCTGAGTTAGCCTATCAGACAGACACCTTGATTGTTACTGCTAAAACATTCGTCAAATTCCAGAGTTTTATCCAAACAGTGCCATCTCCAGAACTCCTTGCAAGAACTAAGAGGAATCTGCTTAGTAAAGAGAACTTTCTGTTAGAAAGTCAGTAGCTGCCCTGGGGGCTGGCGAGGACAGGGGTCAAGGTGAGCAGGACTGGCCTGGGCTTCAGCCACTGGCTTTCTGCTCCCAGGGGCCAGTCCTGCCCACGTGTATCAGTGCTAACTGGTCCCAGCGGAGAGCCCTCACCCTTGGATACTGCTGAACACCCCTCCACTGTCCTGATGCAGGGGTGAAGCCACACGGCCAGCTCTGGGAGCCTCCTGCCCCTTCCTGTAGAGTGTTGCCACTTATGGCTGGGTTACTGGGGCACATTAGTCAGCATTGCAGAAATAAAAAAACTAATGCTTGTCTTACTGCACAGGCCTATTTTATCAGTACAAAATGAAAGAGTTACGTACATGGCCAGACATTGAAAGATGTAAGGATGGTATTTATTGAAATCATATTTAACCTGAAGAACGAATTTTATTACCCACCGAAAGTCTAGTCTCCTCTAAGGAGCAGGGCCAAGGAAAATTCAAGGGGAAAATGGAACCAAGAGCACATCAGCAAATGGCATTTACAATCTCATCCCTTAAAAATCTGGACTGATGGAATACCACTCAGCCATAAAAAAGGTGAAACTATACCATTCATGACACCACAGAAGAAACATAAAGATATATTGCTGAGGTGAGTCAAAAGGAGAAAGGCAAATATTAGACAATCTCGTCTATATTTGAGGCCCAGCTCAGCCCTCCTTGGCTCAGAGGGGGCCATGGGCAGGGCTGTCTGGGACCTTCAGACAGGGCTGCTGTCAGCCTCACGTGGATGTCCCCCACCGCAGACTCTGAGGCAGGACTCAGGCACAAATTGTTTATTTCGGGGTTGATTCTCCAAGTGTGAAGGAGGGACGGGGAGACAGGGAAGGGAGGAGAGCCACGAGGGATGCGGCCGTGTGCTCTGGGGAGCATCGCTGAGGAGCCTCCTCTGCTCACTGACGACCACACCTCGGAGGCAAGGAGGCTGGAGCAGCAAGGAAGCTGGGGCATTTCACCCATTCTGGCCCCTCCGCGTTTGAGGGGTGCCACGGAAAGGCATTAGCAACCCCACAATTGTAATCTGGCCTGCCAGAGGACAGGGCGTGTTCCCAGGGCCGGAGAAAGCCCTCAGCCAGAGTCTCAGGTTGGGGCAGGAAGTCATCCACGTGGGCCAAAGGACACCGACGGAGCCACAGGGACCAGGTGCTCAGGCCGGTTTTCACTGCCGGCCTGGGGTGACGGGAAAAGCTGGCTCTGCCCTCAGAGTGAACCCCGAGGAGCTACCTTTACTGCTAAGCCATAGCACCTCTCCAGCTGAAAGGAAGGTATTGGTGCCTCCGAGCAGGAACTTGGGGGGCCCCCATGAGGAGATGCCTGTGAATGCTGGAGGGGGCTCTAGCGGCATAAAGCCTTGTGGAGAAGAGCAAGCCAACACCTGAAAGAAGCGGCAAAGCGTCGGCCAGCGCTCCAGCCGTCCCCCCAGCCCTGAGCTCCCAGCCAACAGCAGGACCGTGTGCTGACAGCAGCGCGGCGCCGTTTTGGAGATCAGTGACGGATGCCCAGATGTGATCATTCACGTGTCACATGCTGCGGTCACTGTTACACTCCTGACCGACCATCACGGAAGTTCAGATGAGTCATCAGTTGCGTGGCCGCCCCAGTGCACGCCTGCTGGCGAGCCACCTGCTCACTCCTGGCGCACCCATGGGAATGTTTGCCCAGCCGCCAGCTCCGACGGCTCTTTCTCTTCCCCGGTTCCTACCAGCGCACTGTGCACCTTCCCAGTGAAGAGACCTTCCTGAGATACCGTTTCACCCTCGCATTTGCCAGCCGAGGAGCCAGGAGAGCTTTCTTCTTCCTTCGCTTCTTGTTCTCGATATCTAATATGTTGCCTTCCCTGTCATTTTGTGGAAATTGGGCTCCACCAACTCATTTGGCAAAAGCATTTAGTCCTGGGAACTCTTTTGTGCAATAATGCATTTTCTGATTGCAGTTAGGGTTGTTCTCGGAGTGGGCCTCCTCGCTTGCAGTTTAGAGTACGGACTTAGCAAGAGAGAGAGGTTAGACTGTCCCTGGGTGGCCAGGTGTGTGACATAAACTCAGAGCTGGAGGGCAGCCAGAGGCCCACAGTGTCCGCCCACCCTGTCTACACCTGCGCTCCGGACCCAGTGCAGGGCTGCGGATGGGGTGAGTCAAACTGGCTCTACCGCGGCAGTCAGGCATTTCTTCTAGAAAGTTCAGTAGTTTTGCTTTCTTTGAACATTTTTTGTTAGCTTTGTTCCTAGAGACTTGATGATGTTTAGCCTGTTGCAAATAGTATTTCATTTTAACACATCAGTGTTGGTTGTTTGGAAACCTGGCCATCTTGCCTGACTTCTGAGGGGTTTGGGCCCATGGAGAGCAACCTGGTTCTAATGGCACTAGTTTCCTCTGCTTCGTTCCTTTCTGTCGATTGGAATTTCATTTCCTTCGCCTGAAAACAAAAACAAAACAAAACTGCCTTTAGCCTTTTGGTGTGCAGGTCTGTTGGTGTCCAATTTTCTTTCACCTGAAAATGTCTTTATTTTCCCTCATTCCGAAGGATATTTTTGCCAGATATAGAATTTGGGTTGACAGGTTTTCTTTTCAGCACTTCAAAGACCATTGCACTCTCTCCCAGCCTTCATCGTTTCTGGTGAGAAGTCAGCTAGTTATTACATTGCTGTTCCCTGTATCTGAATGTTGTTCTTCTTGTTGCTTCTGTCAGGTTTGCCCTTCACACTTGACTTTCAGTAGTTTGACTGTAACGTCTCTTAGCACAGCCTGCCTGGTGTTTTCTGAATACTTTGAATCTATAGATATCTTTTCATCAAACGGGGGCAATTTCAAGTCAAGATTTCTTTGAGTATTTTTTCCTACCCTGTTTTGTTTCTTTTCTCCTAGAATTGCTATTATACATATTTTAGACTGGAATTGGTTATGGGATTTCTGAAGCTCTGTTTACTTTTTCCATCTTAAAAAATTCTATTCTTCATACTGGATAATTTCTATTGTTCTGTCTTCAACTTCACTTACTTTACCCTCTGCTGTCTCCATTCGGTTGTTCAGCTATTATAAATTTTAGGGTCCACTCTGGTGGCTCAGGCACTAAGCCGACAGCTGGGGCGTGGACCATGTAAAGTCCAAGGCCAGGGGTTTGTGACCCAGGCCAGGGTGGGTGGGTGGGTGAGGGGAACAACCAACATAAATTAATTAATTAAAAAGTGCTTCATTTTCTTCCTTCCTTCAAAATGCTTCCTCCTTCTCTCCCTTCCTTCCTCTTAGCAAAAAAGATTGTCCCTCTTGTTTATATGCTAAAATTTCCTATCTTGATCCATGTGAGCATATATATATGTTTACTTCATCAAAGACAATTATGATGGCAGCTGCTGTAAATTCTTGTCTGCTAATGCCGCATCTCAGGTTTTTTTCTCAGTTGATCTTTTCTCTTGCGAATGTGTTCCATATTCTTGGTTCTTTGTATGTCAAGTGCTTTTGGACTATATCCTAGATGTTATGCATGTTAAATTATGGAGACTTTGGATTATGTTATTTTACTTTGATGAGCATTTTTTATAATTCATCCTTCTTTTCTCTTTTTTAAAGCAGGAAATTATCTTTGTTGGATTCAAACTACAGCAACCCATTTGCAGCACCTCCAATCATACTTTCAATCTCTTCTCCTTAGCTAAACTGCATTGAGTTTGTTCCGCAGATGTGTAGGTCAGTTGTCAAGAGAGATGTGGGAAAGCAGAATTTGGAGATCTCCTCTCCAGCTCTTTCCACCTCCAGCAGTTACAGTTTCCCTGTATTCAGCCTTCCAGTTCCCCAGAAAGATGGGGGTTGCCCCACCGGCATGCCCCCTGTCCCAGTCTCTTAAGCTGGGGGAAGTAGAAACTCATTTCATCCACTTCCTTCCCTCCAAGCACGGACTCCTCACTGGAATCTGACTGTTTCTGTTCACTCCCGGGTGCCATCAGGCAGCCATGCTTCACTTCAGATCTGCTTTGTATTCTGTTCAGAGTCACGGTTATCTGTAAGAGGGTGGGTCTCATAAGTTCTTTTTCAAGCAAAACCATGTCGAAGTTACTGAGTTTAAATTTACCCTCTGGTTTCACTCATGTGGAAGATAATGAGGTAAAATAGATAAACTTCAGCAAAAGTCACAGGACACAGGATGATGGCTGCCAGGGTGAGGGAAGGAGAGGGAGCAAGGAGGCAGTAATGGGCACTCAGACTCTGATGGTGGGTGGCTGTGTCATACCCGTAGCCTGAGAAGTGAATTCAACATCTTAAAATGGGTGTGACTTTGTAAACAATAGAAATAATCATGCAATTATTATTAAAAATTTTATCCTCACCAATTTCTACTCTGTAACTCCTCCAAGCCTCAGTTTGCACACCTGTGCACTCGGATGAGAAGAGCTTGCAGTCATGAGGACGCAGAGAGACAGCGTATCTCTGGGGCAGAGCCACGGTGAGCAGCAATTTCTGGACTCCCCAGCTGCCAGCTCCAGCCTCAGCAAGTTCACGTGTTCCAATCTAATTAGATGCTCATCTATTGAATAGTAACTGTGTGTGTGAATGGCATGAGAGGCCAAGATGACAGCAGAGACACTGTTTCCCAAAAGCTCACATTCTAGTTGAAGCTCTTGGGGCAGAGAGCGACGGGGCCTTCGGAAACAGACAGACTGAGTGCCGAGGCGAGGAGGTCGGGACTCACACGTGAGCGCATGTTGCTTTAAGAACTTCACACAAATCCCATTTTTTTCCCGTTCCAGCATGCAATGTGGGGCGTGTGCAGTCTGCACTGAACACTTTCATAAGCTGGCAGTATGTACATTTATGCTAGATGAGCTTCTCAAACACATCTGCTCCCTGCAGCCCCGCTTGACAACAGTCAAACATCAGTCATACCCATGAAACTGGTAGATGAGGAGAAACACCAACTTCACCTTCACACTAGCACCCGACCCCAGTTTCCCAGTGTGCTGATATCCCGTAGTTTATGACACTAATGTTAATAGCCCAGAACATCCTTTGTCCCAAAAAGAGCTGGAGGAATCCCTTTCTAACCCTCTGGAGTCATAGTTAACCAGCTGTATGAGCAGGTGGCTGTCTGTCTTAGCTCCAGCTGCTATGGAGGACAACAGGGTTGAGTGGCTCAGACACAGCAGAAATTGATTGCCCACCATTTCTAAGGCTAGAAGTCCAAAATCAGGGTGCCAGCATGGTTGGGTGAGAACCCTCTTCCTAGTGCACTTCTTAGTGTATCTGGTAGAAGGGACTACGGATCTCTCTGGAACTTCCTTTGTAAGAGCACTAATTTGATTCGTGAATTTCACTCGCATGACTTAAGTGCCCCCAGTGGCACTTTCCACTGATATTGTCACCCTTGAGGTCAGGATCTTGGCATAGGAATTTGGGGGTACACACACATTTAGACCACAGAACCCCCTTTATGACATGACTTGCAGGCACTGAGAGGTCCACTTTTTCTTCCCCAGTATCTCTTCTCACTAGCCTGAAACTGAGTTTCTAATGGGTGAGAAACAGACATATTACCAATTAGTAGGGGCTCTAGTCATTCAACAAAATTTTAGTACGTACTTGTTAGATACTTGGGCATTGTGGTCGACATAGGGTTTACCTGGAAATCACTCCTTAGAATTTTCTCATTTATTTAAGATGCTTTGATATGAAGGAAAGGCATTCAAATAAGCAAACTAAACAAAATCAGTTCTTTCAGGGAAGGGGCGTGAGTACAGGGAGGCCATTTATTCACTGCTCTACAGGCAGTGCTTACAGAGGTTTGCTCAGTGTCCGGCCCTGTAACGGTGCTGGGGACGCAAGGGGAACCAGACACCGTTCTAGTGCTTCAGGCATTCACAATCAATGAGACATTATTTAACCTATTTGATTAAATCCTTCATTTCATGCCATATATCTTTGTAAATGTTAATAATTGAGAAGCAGAAATTTACGGCTTTGGCATTCCCTGAACTATGTCTGGGTAGTATTGGGTACATGGCATGTAAGTCATTTTTGTATTGAATCAAAGGAAATTTCTTCTAGAAGGAATGTGCAAAACGTAAAGTGATTGCTTTCCAATCACATCCAAACATTTCTAGCTGCTCCAGTCTCCTGAAGGAAAATGAACGATCATGAAGGAATATGGAGAAACAACATGTGAGAATTCAAATTCATTCACTCAGTAAGCAGCAAATAGCTGTTCTGACTCCTTAACCAGACTCAGACCGCAAAAGTGGAAGGAGTTCATGGATCCAAATTAGAACCCGTGACCCCTGAACTGTTACCCTCAGGAGCCACCAATTATTTCACTCAAAGCATCAGCAACTCCTGAAATGTAATTTTAGACTCCAGAAGGAGCATCAAAAATACATTAAAAGTAGCATACTCTCACTTGATATATTTAAACTCATTCAAAACTGATAACCCCTTAAACCATTGATTCATTGTGTGGTTCTGAGACCTTTTCAGGAGGTCTGTGAGGTAAAAGCTATTTTATAAAACTACTAGGATATTATTGGCCATTTTCCACTTTCACGCTCTCACCAGCATACAGTGGAGTTTTCCGGGAGTCACATGATATATGATATCATTGCTCTGGCAACTAATGAGATTTGTGTTTTCTGACATCGTGTGTTTTCTAGGATTTTCTAAGGTGGTAAATTTAGGGAATAAATATGTGCATCTCCAGAGATAAACTCGGTATTTTTGTTAATAATGGAACGATGCTCTTTCACGGCACCTGCTGTAATATCTATTGTTTAGAAACTCCAGTGGTAAATTGTGACTATTCTCTCCTCAAATCTTTTCTGCCTTATGTAAAGAAAAAAAGAAAAGAAAAAAACCCATCCCAAACCCAACCTCCCTCCCCCGCCCTGCCAGCCCCGCCCACCACGTGGCATTGGTGTTCTTGAACAAAAAGAATTGAATTACTTAAGGTAGATTTGAGCTTCAGTTCTAGGGACATGGCCAAAGCGCTTTGCTTTGAAATACCTCTCTTCACCTTGCCTTTCCACGCTGGGACAAACGCGAGCTCTGCACTGACCAGCAGGCATCCTGGTGCGTGATCCGGCGCCTCGGGACAGGCCGCGCACTCACCGTCACAAATCCACACGATCAAAACACTTCTTTGGCTTGATCTGTGTTACGGTGTTCAGAGACACTCCTAAAATGTCTACTATAGTTTTCAGAACATTTTGTTAGAAACTGCTCCAGTGTAGGTTTCAAGGATGAGATTCAATACATTTTGCCTTAGAGAATGAAAGCCCTTTGCTTGTATCCACCCAGTGCACAGCAGCATTCAGGAATGAGTGTGACCGCCCATGCCCTCTGTCCCAGAATCTCTTGTCCTTTTTTAGGAAATGCTATTTAGGTAGGAGCACTGTCCTCCTCTTACTGGTGCACTACAGGTCCCCTGAGCCATGCTTCCCAGTAATTTTCTGAGCAAGAAGTTTTATATATTTTCCCCTATGGTGTTTAGAGATGATGTTTCAACATTTTGACTATGTCCTTCAATAAAACTCCACATTAAATCAATAGTATGTAGAAAAACCACTAACTGAATTTATCTTTTAGTCAAGTTTTCAGTAGGGGGGAAAAAAAGAGACTATTTTGATTAAGATAATCAAAACAACATAATATTATTATAATAACATTCCAGTTCTGCATTTGTACTAACGGAATAATATGCAAGGTGTATAAGACTAGAGAAAACAGTAAAAACATTTATTGAACTCTTACTGTGTACCAGGGACAGTGCTATGTACTCCTCAAGGTTTGCTCAATATATTGTCACATCCCAATGATGTAGGTGGATGAGGTAGTTGAAGAAACGGAGTCTGAGAAGAAGTAAGGAACTTACCAGACTGGCTGAATGAGTTAAAACAAAACCTAACATTGCAGTCCACAGAAAACTCTTCTAATCTCCAAAGACAAATACGGACTAAAAGCAAAAGGTTGAATGTCAATCTTACAAGCAAATGGTATTTAAGAGAGGCAGTGACAGCCAAATTATATTAGATAAAGTCAACTTCCAGCTAAACAGATAGTAAGACACAGAGATCATTATATATGGATTCAGGGGTCAATTCAGCAAGAGGACATACCACTTATTAACATATATGAACCAAAACAATGGATCACTAAAATACATACAGCAATTACTAATAGAACTAGAGAGAGATATAGACAGAAACAACATGAACAGATTGATCAGAGAATTAACAAGGAAACAACAGCCCTTACTGGCAAATTAGATCAGATGAGTTTAAAGACTTTTACAGAACACTCCATCTAAAAAAAAAAAAAAAAAACACTATAAAGATATTCAACCATAAAAGAAAACTAGAAAAATTTCAAAGATGTGGAGACTAAACAACATGCTCTTGAATAACTACTGTGTTTCTAAAGTCAAAGGAGAAATTAGAAAATATTTGGAGATACATGAAAATGAAGACGAGCTATCAGAACTATGGGATGCAAAGGTAACACTAAGAGAAAAGTTCATAACACCAGAGGCTTAAATCAAGAAACAAACAAACGAATCAATGAAACAATCTAAACTAAAAGAGCTAGAAAATGAACAAAGTTAGCAGAGGAAGGATCTAAGAAGGATATAAGAAAACTTAGAGAAGAAACTTACTGGCTAATTTGTGGCTGAGCACTGTCTGCACAGTCTGACATTTCAGAACTACACAACTGTGAAATTTGAACTCTTTGGGACAAAAATGTTATATAAAGGACAACTTTCTTAATTTAAAACTATTTTAAATAAATATTCTGTCCTATATTCTCTCATATCTATACATTTTAAAGAGTCTGTTTTTCCAGATGCCACAGAGTTCTGAAAATTGAAGATTGATGCTTTATTGGTCATTTCTTATCTGAGATCATTTCCCAAATATGATTCTGTGAGACAGATAGGCAGATGCTTTCATCATGAGAAAAAACAAAGGTCAAGAGAACTTGTGATTTGACCAAGGTGACTTGAGTGGCAAGCTAATACCACTACATCCCAACTCAGTAAAACTCTCATACAATGTTTATTCAAGGGCACTGTTTCCCATTAACAAACTAGCTTTCGATACCTTATAACTCGGGGTCCGTAGTTTCACAGACACAGTCACCTCCAACTACACGAGACAATTGCCTTAGTGTTTCAGGGGTTCATTTGTTCTGTATTTTATCCCTGGACTTCTCCATTCACCACAGGAAGACACAATACTAGTTCTCTCCTTGTCTCTTTTAAAACCCGATGGATAGCTTTGTGCCCATATTATGAGAGAACAGTTTCTATTCCCATGTCTCATCCATTCAAACATGACCATACGCGTTCCCTTGAGACTCTTTACGCATTTAAAGCTGAAAAAATGGTAAACCTACACCTGTCCACTAGATGTCCAACACAGCAAACAGAGACTATAATCGCAATTCATTTGGAAGCATCATATCATAATTTGAGTATTTCTCCTTTTCCGAAGCATCATTCATTTGTGGCTTTACTAGAGTTCTAAATAGTTTTAAGCTATTATAAAAGCACATACTTTTCTCTTGTACTTACATGTTTCTATCAATCTGTAGATTGATAGATTATAGATGGAGATAGATACCGTCTTTGTATTAGAACTCATTAAAAACCTTGAAAACATGAATGCTTAAGCAAATCAGTATATAAAGGAGGAAGATGATTTTGGCCCTAAATGTGAAGATAAGGTTAGGGAAACAAGGGGGTGGGGAAATGTGGAGATGTGTCCACTGGATCTTAGCATTTACAGGGCCCTGCATCCTGGATGCTGAGGCGGAAAACAATTCATACTTTTTGTATGAAATCTATTTGAAAACAATTTTTTAAAGTTTTGCATGTGGCCTATGCCAACTTTCTGCTATTAATAAAAGATCTAACTCTGAATTCTTTTAAATACCTAGCTGTGCTTTCAGTACTGACAGCAATGTGTTGTGTCTTCAAGTGCTAGCTTTTCCAGAGGAACTATTTTATTAGAGTCACCAATTTTTTGTGACACAGCTGTGCCATGTTTAAAGAGAATCCAATATTGGAAAAATATATCCAGTCTGACTACTATGGAAGAATTTTTATTTAAATACACAGTTTCAATTGTGTTTGAAGACAGTAGATAGTTGGATGGTATAACATTAATGAATGATGAAAAAGTTCAGATATTCAATTCCTAATACACTCTTTCGAGAAGACAGAAAAAATGCTGGCAAGATGAATAGATGGTCTGAGTGGGTGAAGAGATCCTAGAAAAGAGAGTTCAAATATATGGCCTACATTAATTTTTTTTCAAAAAAAGTATCTCCAGTAAGGTCTCTGAAGGCTGAGTCTTCAGGGGTGTTGAGGAAAATGGAAGGCGTACTGGAAGATGAGAGAAGCAATTCCTGTCTTTAAAAATGGGGAGTCAGGTTGTTCTGCAAACTGGAGACAAATGGGCTTGATGTGATCCTGGGCAATATTCTGGGACGGATTACAAGAGGTAAGGCCAGTGAGAGTAGAGTAAGGAGTCATCTCCAGCAACCAGCATGGACTCAGCAAGAACAGTTCATGTCACATCACCCTAACGTGTTTTCATAGCACCGACCAACTATGTGGATTACAGACACAGAACAATCTAGAGTTTAGAAGGACATGCAGTAAGGTTTCACATTTTTGTCAGTAAAGGGGAGAAATACAAGTGGATTAGTTCATTCACTAATTTATAACAAATATAAGTATCTACTCTGTTAAACACTATGCGAGGCACTGATAAAAGATCAGAGAAAATAGACATGACATGTGCTTTCTGAGTTTCTCAAAAGGGAGAGTCAAAAGGTCCTAAAATAAAATATTTGCAATTTTTGGTAACCAAGTCTATGAAAAAAAAACCAAGGCAGGGCAGAGAGAATAAAGGGAAAATTCCCGTCAATGGCATAATCATGTCTCTCTAAGGGGACCTTATTTAAGCTTATAGAAGGAAGAAATTCTAGCTACATGGAAGAGTGCGAAGATGAGAATTGTGGCAGGAGCAAGAAGTGCAGGACCCTGAGGCGGGCCTTTTCCCCCTCTGACGTGTTATTCATAGAAAGATGACCTGTGCAGCAGGAGGGCATTGTGCCAGGGGAAGGGGCGCTAGGGAAAGTAAAACGGGCAGGGCACACGCTCACTCAATGAACTGACCAATCAGAATGAAGGAGACTAGTGTTTCGTTCTTTCAACACATTGATCCATAACTTAAAGAGTCTACATCAGTTGTATAAAATCCTTGTACTCTTGAGGTGACAAGAGGACAAAGCATTAGGAGAAATATTTACCTGGCTGACAAAATCAGTATCCAAAAATTATCATTAATAGATAAAAGCTTAGCTAGGTTCTGGCCTCAGACTGAAATCTAGCCCTGACATTCACTGTCACCTGGGACAAAGGAGATAACCCCTCTAAATTGGATGTCAGTGACGAAGAGGATTAGACATGGGAAACTCTGGTAAGTAATACACTGCACATAATAATCTTGTCTACTGAATGGCCAGGAAGCTACTCTAGCAGCTCTCTCTCAAGATCATTTTAGGTTCATCACCCAGCCTTCAACAGAACTCTCTATAGAGCAAATGCAGGCCCTTACATGAATTTTGTTCACAACACCATAAACCACCTGCCTCTGAGATTACTGACCACTTAAAAGATGAGAAATTTAACAAAGACAAATTTTGTCTAATCCTATTAACCATCATGAAAAAAGCAACTGCTAAAAGACATTTTAAAGACACAGTTTACACATGTACATCATTCACAATGTTGTAACAACTATGACAGAATAATCCTTTATTTCTGTAATGTAAAATTCAATGCCATTTCAATGACACTTAAGGGCACCTAAAATATTTATAAACTTAGATGACAAAGCTTTAAATTATTCTACTAAAAATATCTTAAAGGGTTTAAGAAAAATACTACAAATTAAAAATCATTCTAAAAATAGAAGCCAATAAAAAGTTAAATTGGAGTAAGCGCATAGTTGTATTTTATGACAGATGAGAAAAGATTAAACCATTCTGTGTAATGATAATTACATTAATTTAAAAAAATACCCTAAACCTTGACTTTCTCCTTCCAAAGGGCTGCTTGTTAAATTCCTGGAAAAATAAATTATCAGGCAGAAATATGCATTCCTAAATTTCTAAATGTAATAGTATTAAAATTTAATGCAGTTTTCACTTTCTAAAATTAAGAAATGAGAAAAAGTACATCAATCACATTAGCATTTTCAGATTTAAATTCAGTAATTCCTTAAATTTTATTTTCCTACATTTTTTGATATTACTTTTAACCATCTAATTTTCCTATTTTCTCTAAGTAGGTACAGTCAGGAGTGTTTTCCTTATTTGATCAAGTACTTATTAGCCTCTTGCATTAAAAATGTGTCTTTCAAAAACATGCTACTATATTTAGCTTTATTTAAAAACAGCTAAAATACATATTCATATTAAATGGGAGACACTAGCTTGGTTTATAATTTGCTCATTTAGAGATGATGCAAATTTCAGATTGCCTCCAATCTGGTTAAAATCCATTTTACAACTGCAGATATAATTTCAATTTTATCTTGCTTAAGAATCTATAGATAAATTCAGAATCTTCAGTCTAACATATTCAAATACTACAATCAGTGGATTTTTCTACTCAGTTCGTCCTCTTCGGTTGCTTCTGACCATTTCCACACCTGCTTCTATTATCTTCAGCTAAATAAATTTCTGACATTCTTGTGATGACATAAACCCAAGACACAGGATCACCTTGCCTGCACTTGGGTAATTTATTTTTCCTTATCAAGAATGCAACTAGTTTTTGCTTACTTTTTGTTTGGCCTTTTTCTGCATAGTCACATTATACATTTATCCTTTGTACCCACTAGTTTATAAACTCGATGAGGTGAAGGTTTTCATCTTCTATCAAAATTTTACTTCAAGTAACTCAGTGACTGGGCTTTTGTGATCTCAGTTACTCTAATCAATGACCTGCTTGAAAAGTCTAAAGAGCCCCCAAGAAACCTAAGTCCACATTGAACTATATGAAGAACAGAATCTGGAGCACATCTGAGAATACTCTGTAAATGATTCAGCACCTACGACTCCTACAATTCCTCTGTCAAATATCTATTTATCTTACAAAGTTTTAAATGTTCAAAATGCATGGGGAAATGGTAGAGGGGCATATAACAAATGTTAATCACAGCTACCTTTGGAATATTACAAATGGGAGCTGAGAGGGTAAGGCTAAGGTTGTTGATGGCAGAGAAAAAAGTCTTATAGACTAGGGTTGCGATTCTCCTTTCTCCATTTGAGGTTGCTATTTTCCAATGACCTGTTTATGACTGTCTTTTAACCCAATGTATAATCATCATCTAAAATGGTGACTGGTACATGGGTCTTCAGTCAACATTTATTTAAATATTCAGTCAAGTTTCTTAAGGAATGAAGACTTGCTCCAGTGAATCCATACTTTGCAATGGCAATCCCTCTATATCCTCCCTTAGAATCACAATCAACATTAGCCACTTCAAAACTTTCCATAAAAACACCACCCCAAGCATCCATAGAACATACCATTTAAAAAGTGTGTATTTTGTACTGGTTGCTGCAAAAGTGTGAAACGAAACATGAGCCTCCTTGATATGTAGTTTGTAGGCACACCCCAAAAAGTATTGTCCCTTTGGAAGTTTTATTCACCTTCATCTAAGGACAAGTGCATGTGTTGGGAGAAGAGAGTAGGTGGACAAAGGAGTGACCGCCCTGTCACACTCCCAGAGATGGATACAGCTTGGCATATTTCCGAGGCGAGTGCAACTCTCTCACAGTCTCTTTGTTTCTACCCAAACCCAACTGGATGGCATTCTTTGCTACAAAAAGAGAGACTTACAAGGAAAAAACCTCAATAAAATTTACCCAACTAGTACAGTGCCAGGGAGCAAAGGAAATTTAGAATGAAAATGAATAGTAATCAGATCAAAATGTTAAATGAAAAGGTTTATAAACTTTGAAGTTTGTCAAAATGAAGTTTAGAATTCAAGTAGCAATGTTTAGGATTCAAGAATAAAAAAATCCTATATTAAACTTCAAATATGCCATAAGGACACAGATCAGTTTATGGAGTATGACTGAGTTCAGTTTTTAATCTAAGAAATAAGAATTTACTAAGATTATAATAACTTTATTTGAACCAAAAGTTAGTCTTTGTATTTTTTTTTATGGTGCTTATCCAGAAAATACTGACAAATGCTTTCTCCTTATAAGGTGACTGTAATTCAAATAAGACTATAGTTCCAAGACTAAACTCTAGGCATAGATACTAGAGAAAATAAGGCCTTTATAATGATTTAAAATCAGATGGCAATACAGTAGTATTAATATCATAAATGTGTATAAATATACATGCACATGTATGCGTGTGTGTGTGTCTCTCGAGAGGGCATATGAAAAAATGAGACTGGAAGTGAATTGGAGTTATCTTTCCTTGGATTTATGATAATGTGTCCTGTCAAACGTCTAAAATATTTCCTGATTTGTATTAAAACACACTTCAAAAAGACCATGAAATCACAGATTAAGTTGGCAGGCTACAATGAGATTCATTAAAAAACACAATGAATATAGACTTAGGTGCAAGTTCATGCTGGTGATTTTTTTTAAATGTAAGCCACTAATTTTTTAGGAAAATTTTAAACCAAAATTGCATATTAATATCACACGCAAACATGTGACTTTTAGCACAGTGCATACATGCTTACATAAACTCAAATATTTACACATTTAAAACAATTTCCATTCAACAGAAGAAAGTTCTGAAATACATAAAACCATTAATACTTTCTATAAAACTACAATTAGAACATCAATTTGCTACAAGCATATAAAACATGAAGTGCTTTCTTGGGAGTTTCAAGTTACCTTTTTAAACAAGACCTTGCTGCATAGACAGCCCTTCTCCAATAATCACTACTGATTTTTATTTTTTTGCCAAGAGGTTTATTTCTCAGGTACATCATAAGTTCAAGAAAACGGACCCAACAATTATGCAATATAATTATGTCATAACAACTTAATTGCACATATGCTTTAAAGTAGGTTTGGATGGAGTTCTCAAACACTTTGGTATATGTTCTTCGGAGACTTCTATTAGAAATGACAGGAATTTAAGTCCCCTCAATCCCCATTTTGTTTTAAAATGGACAAGTCTTTGGTTCAAGTTCTACATGTTGGGCATTTATTATTAATTAAAATGGTCCCCAAAGCTATAAATGGCGCTGATGTATCATTAGTTTACAAGACTTCATTTAACCTGCTTCTGATACAGTGGGAAGCTGTTTTCTTTTACTATAACATGTCACTAATCGTTTCACTCTTTCACTTAAAAGCAGAGAAATCATTAATTTTAGTCAGTATTTCTCTGTTCATTTTGTTATAATCTAAACTGTACATAATTTGCAGTGTATGTGTTCGACAGTAAATGTGATGATGACTGGAAAGACGTACAGCATTAAGTTAGGCAACGTGCTCATAGGAAGTCAGCATTAGACTGCACAGTAATTCTGCACTAACTGTAGTAGGTTGTCAGATGAGGCTTATTTAAAAAGCCCAAACCATTCCATTTACAAGAGAAGTTGTTGCCAATGTATGAAACAGCAGATATACAAGGAGAACACCAAACATACTTTATTAGCACAAAAAAGCAGCCATAACAAGGCACAGCAAGCAGAGAGGGACATGAGCAGTCACGGGTGAGTGTTGCGCACAAATAGAGCTTTTCTTTTTCGCAGTCCTGGCAACAGCCATCAGGATGTAAGACAACTCTGTAGCAGCAGGTAAGGAAACTGAGGAGCACTCACCAGTGGTACAGAGCACATTAACAAAAAGACACAAGAATGGATTTGACTACTTTAGTGCAAAATGTGTAGGAGAGAACTGTAAATTCAGTTCCTGACTAAGAAGCAAACACTAGGACTTGGTATTATTTCCGAAATAGTTCACTCAAGTAGTATTGCATACTATTCTAAGTGACATAAAGGTGCTAAGTTATTTACAGACACATGGTTGTACAGTACCTTTCAAATCTGCAATTTAAGTTTCAGATTTTCCATTACAAATTAACTGCACTGAAATTCTATAAATTGTACTTAAGCAATTCAGCTATGAGAATTCACAACAAAGAGATAAATACTGCCATCCAAACTATTAATTACGGTATCACCATAATCTCAGTATCAGCAGCCACTGCAGTTGTTACTATCTGACTCGCTGGGCATCTGCTAGTCTCTGTTCAGTCATGGTATACAAACGCATCACGGGCACAGGAAAAGATTCAGCGTCGATGACTCCACAATTAGACCGCACATGCTAACTCAAAACTCACTCAGGACTACACCGAAGCAGCTATTCCAAACATGATCTAAATAAAAGCACTCATTTAAAAAATTTAATACCTAAGGCCTTTAAATAAAATTCTACTACCAACTTTACATGTCTGAAATTCTGAGAACTGCTGTTGACAAAACCTGGAACAACTAACAGTACCTTCTGCAGAAGGAAAAGGAAACTGACCACAAACTATATCGATACAACATGAACTGCACTATGCCCCGTGGCCAGAAAATTGCCTTTTTTTTTTTTCTTCTAAAAGGAAGGCAGTCTTTATTTTTTGGACTTCCAAAGCTTGATTTATATTAACTACAAACATCACCACTTTTGGAAGGTTATAGAAAAATTCTTAGAAAAGATAATAATTTCAAACATTAGTCACACTGTTGAAATCCAGTATCAATAGTTTGTTCTTCGGTAAGAAATAGAATTCTCCATAGCAAATGCCCCAGAGTTGCCTCACTCAATTAGTAAAATCATTAAAAACCAAACCATCAGCTAAGGCGGCAGAAACGGTTTTACTGAACACCTGGAGCTTTCTCTAGCCTCTGTTGTCTTAATAGGCACCATGTTTATCCAAGTAACAGCAGATCACATCAGACAGACACTGACACCAAGCTTACATATTGTACTGGGAAAACCTAACACTGATAAGTGTGCTTGCGATATGTGTACTGTCTGATGCACATATGAAAGCAGATCTAGTTACTGCCCTTTGAGGACAGAAAAGCTTACTTTGCCTTGACTGGTTCTCGTTCTAACCAGCGAACTCTAACTTTCTGTTTATAATGATACTCTTTTAAAAAATCCTGTAACATTGATGGTAAAGGGAGCCCATCAATGCCATCGTAAGTAGTGCACCTGCAAATCACTGCACGGCAGATATACTGCAGGCTAAAAGGGAAAGTCCTATTTAGTGATATAGTAAGCAATGGTTCAAAAAACATGCAAGAACTGGGGTCTTTATAATGTTCCAGAAGTCCTGTTACAGTGGAGGAGTGAAATACACACGGGTCGTGAGCATCAAAACTAAAGTTGTGGTTCCACTGCTCAATTCGGGCATGCAGGGATCTGTTGTAGCGACGGAAGCTCACCGAGAAGAGGTAGTCCTCCTGCGCAGAGTCCCTGAGCAAAAACGTGCCTTCGGGTTTCCCTTCGAGAAGGGCTTCTGCTTCATAACGGTCCATCACGCCCCAGTAGCAGGGATTCCCTGTAATCTGAAGCAAGTCGGGCACGAGGCAGTGTATGTAATCGATCTGGGTGTGCACTTTCCAAGCTCCCTGTCTGCTGACATGGGCGTGGCTGTCCCCAGACACCTGACGTTGCCTCTGTCTCCGTGACTGCAAACACAGGGTGGTTGCATCCTCTTCTGAGTCGCAATGAGCTTGAGGAATTGCACAACTGTCCCCGTTTATTTCAGTCATTCCAGGGGCTAACTTTGGTCCCAGTTTATACAACGGATTAACCTGTGCAGTGGCTTCAAAGGTATGTATTTGTGCGTTGGGAGGCGGGTCGACCCCTTCTTCAATACTAAGTCGCCTTCTCTCTCTAAGCCTGTCTTCTTCATCTTCCGTAGAAACCAAGGATGGATCAAATGTGTCAAAAAATGTTGAATGTGGGCTCACAGGTGCTGTATGCTGTTTAATCAAATGCCATTTCTGGGCTAAGTCTGAGCCAGCAGGAAAAGGGCATTTCTCCAGCATTAATTCGGAAAGGTGTATTTTTCTTTTATTAGAAAAGAGGGGTTTTGACTGCTTGCTGTAAGTTCTCACGGGAAAACACAAGCCCACGGTATCCTGCAACCTCTGTCTCAGAGAGCGACTTCCTACGGTTCTGCTGGAAACACTGTCCATATCATGTATGGAGCTGACTCCGTACCGCCTCTCCCTCCTCTGAAGTCCAGTTCGAGTTCTACCAAACTTTTTATCAGTGTCCAGTGAACTCTGTGTCTTTGTAGAACAGGAATGTTTTTTCTTCCCACCCCATGGAGCATGTCGAGAGTAGGAATCTCTTCTTGCGAGTCTTGTGCCGGGGGTGACACACGAATCACTATCCTTCTCAATGCTTATTTCAACAATCTGAGGAATTTCCGTGGCACAGTTCTGGTTTCTCCTTGAAGAATTCTTTGAAGGGCTTAATCCCAGTTGTAAGGCAACATTTTCTCGTAAGGGACTGCTTTGTTGCTGAGGTGCTGAGTCTTCTACACTGATATTTTTCTCTTTGACAGACAAACATCTGTTGGAGTTCAAGTCCACGTTTTCACTACGGCCTCCTCCTTCATGACCGAAGAGATTCTGACACCTGTATTTGAAGTTATTCCACATTTTCCCCACTTTATCCATTGATTATAAGATCTAAAGACAAAACAGGAAAAGGAGAAAAAGGTTAACCCAAGTGTGAACACAGAAATGGCAGTACTCACTCCTCTTCTCACTGGAAATTCCAGTGCCACTAGGCAAGAATTCACCTTACATTGCCCCGTCTGCTAAGGTGATCAGGCAAACAGAATGCCACCAGGTCCGTTAGTGGGATCACTGCTCAAGCTAGTGCTCATTTTCCATTTCCTTTTTATAGAGAACTCAGAACTCAGGGAAAAGGAAACTAACCTTCTCATATAAACTCTGGTTTCTTTTACCCATGCATCACCAAGTTTTATCACCACATTCATTTCCGTCTCCTTACTTTGAACAATTTAAATACTGTCTCAAGTATTACAAAGGGAAAGTATAGTCCATATTGATGTAATGTATTGCTGAAAGCACTGCTCTGTATTCAACGTATCAAAAGTTTAATCAGACCCAATGTGTGTAGCAGTTTAAATTTAATTAAGTCATAGAGTTCCCAATTTCACTTCCCAATTGCTATCTTGGTTCATGGAGCAATCTAATGCTTACGGGTCAATTGCTTGCAACAAATTTAGTTCTTCCCTCCTCACCTTAAAATGTATCAAATTTTATCCATGATTCTGAAGAAGCAGTTTGAGTAAAAAGGAAGATAGGAAGAAAGAGGACATAATATTTTGGTTTAGATGGAAAAGTGTCTTTCAAGTTTCCCAATTCTTAATTCTTGAAGAGTTTGTGTATAATAAAAGAAAAAAGCTGTGATATCTGTGGTAATTAACAAAACCAAACCCACACAATGTGGTATCTTTATTCCTATTCCTCAAAAAATTTGAGTACTTTATGCCACTTCACAAACAAGTAATTTTATGACTACAACACTGACAGGCACACTGTTTCAATTCAGTAAACTAAAGTCAACATTCGAAAAAACGGAAAAATCTAATCTTAAAATTCAACTAGTTTTGTCACAGCATGATAGCAGAAAAGTGTTTTGAAAAAGATCTCTTTCTACTTTGCCATTTCATAAGTACAGAACTTTCCTTTCCCCAAATTTTGTGTTCATGTATATAATCTCATTATGTACTAGTCTTCATGTTTAGAATCAGTACTGGAAACCTGAGTATTTTTTCTTCCAAAAATGAAAGAACTGATCCTTCCGTAACTTTGACTAAACCCCTTTGTCATAAATACTTTCATTTTCAAGAAGTTGACTAGAGTTAAGAGAATAATAAAGACCAAACTTTCTTAAAATGAATTATGTTTCTTCCCATTAGTTTCCTAAAAAAGGGCTCTTGGACTAATGGATAACACCGGCATAGGTAACTTGCGTTTATGAAGTATACTTTCAGATTTTTCTTCATTAAAAGCATACTGTAGATACATGGAGTTTGCATAGTACTTGGTATCTATTCTAATAAAATCAATAAGCTACAACTAAGAAATCCTAATAAATTCTGTCAGGACATTCTGTTTCCTCCCAGTCCAAACAATCTTTTTTGCAAGACTTCTTCTAAGGGCTTATTACACCATTTGAACTTAACATTTTCGCTATCACTTATTCTTCACAGTCCCACTGTATAAAGCCTTTTATTCCTGCTATATTCTTGATGACTCCAAAATCTTTGTAGATATACTATTCCATTGTCCTAGATCCTTCTAAGTCTAGTTTCCTTCTCACTTCTTTATTTTTAAGTTGCTTTTTTTTTCTAAAAAGAAAAAAAAAAATTTACTTCAGAGGCTTTCCACAAGTATTTGACAATCCCTAGCTGTCCACCAACACGCTGATGGGAAGTTTTGTCCACATTGGGTAGAGGGTTGTGGCTGTCAAATCATTAGCTTTTCTACAAAGTGATGAGACAATGAGTTGGCTTTTCATTAGGGAATCTCCAAAAGTCACTATCTTTAAGCCTTGACTCCTGGTTGGTGAATTATCCCAGAGAGAAATGCCCCAGAGTCTCTTGACTGGCTAACATATTTTGATAACAAGGCAAGATGAATGATGGGGTCTTAACCTCAATGTTCAGACTTACCCTTAGTCCCTGTTTTTCAAAAGGTACCCTTAATATTCAAAAGACAGCCTCAGCCTAGCTATGACTGAAGCTTTTAGATTTAATTTCTCCAAGCTGTAGTGTATAGCTTTCTCCCAGTTAAAGGAACAGTAGTTTACTGGCTGCTCAGGGAGAGGAGGACACGAGGGAATCTGAGTGTACTGCTTTCAGTCACCCTTACCTCTGCAAGTAACTGGTTCCTCTAATTTGTGAGCCAGCAGTACACACTGGTTTGCTTCTTTTGAACATCCTCTTTCTGCAGGCACGAGTTTTTCATTCTATTAATTTGATACCTGTTTCTACTAAAACGTTGTTGACCTATCAGGACTATTACTTGTCTCTCCTCTCCTTTGTTTTTTATTTGTGGGATTCAGGAGGGAATAAATTGTCAACATTCACTCCGACATATTTATCTGAACAGTTCCCTTTTCACCATTAAAGAGTGAATGGTACTACACAGAAAATCCCCATTTACAGCAGTGAATCACTCCAAATACAGAAACAGCAAACGTAATGGGATGAGGCACCCACACATGAACACTGGTTGCATACATACTGTAACCACGTTTTTAAACTAACGCTGCACCAGCCCCGCTTCCAAGAGATTTTGATTCAGAACGTCTGGATTTGGGCCTAGATTCTGCTATGTGTTCTGAGATCTTTAGATGCCCTAGATTAAGACAACCACTGGCCTTGTCACAGGCTCCAAAGGTGGCTCCGAAAGAGAGCTCTGCTCATTCGGAGTTGGTGGGATGTGAAGAGTACAAATAAACTACCTATCACAATTTCATTACCATTTCTCTTCTTTTCATTTCTACCATGTATCTAAGAGGCCTACAGAGTCTCAGGAAACCATCTAGAGCAGAGTCTTGTAAACTCTGCAAGGGGATGCCAGTTTTCTTTTGAATTTGCAGCCTGATTCTCTTGTGAGATATGAAGATTAATGACTAGAAAATTTAGAAAAGTGAAATGTAAAAAAGACATGAAATGCAAGCGCCAATTTCCTTATTAGATTGAACATAAAATGATGGTCAAATTGCTAATAACACAATTTAATGCTTACTTTTATTTCTACACTTAACTAGCTGTATACGGACACCAGTTCCTGGCGGATGCTGAGCGGCTCGGTCTAGAGCCATGCTGTCAACACGCTTAGTTCCTGGGCTCATAAATACGGCTATGCCACAGACGAAATGATATGGTTTGGATATAAGTGGTTAAATATATTGTTAAAATTAACTTCGTCTACTTTTTATTTTTTAAATATGACTACTAGAAAATTTAAAATTACACACGTTCAAATTCTATTTCTACTGAAAAGTATTGATCTAGCAGCAGTCAGCAAACTACAGCCCAAGGACCTGATCTGCTCTGTGGCCTGTTTTTGTAAAGACTCTAGGGAAGAACGGTTTTTACATTTTTATAAGGATAAAAAATTTTAAATCCACAATGAACATTTGGCAGAGACCCTTTACTGAGAATTTGCAAACCATGGTCTGAAGTATGCAAAATGGTAAACCAAGCACTATAGACACCAGAAGAATAGCATTCAAGAAGTGCAGAAGTCTCCATGTTTCTAAAATAAACTCTGCTGCTCTATGAAGCTATTTCTCTAACAAGCAAATGATACCTGAAAAATAGCTGCTTTTGAAAGCAACCAAACTTCAAACCCCTTATCTCCTTAGATAGTTCTGTAAATTGTATTAACTAGTGGGACAGGCAGAAAACATTTGTACTTGCCAGGTTATAGAGGGCACTTTTCTAACACTGACCTTTTGCTTTAGTCTCACAGAAAAAGAGCGTGAAATTTTTACTGATCTCTCCACCCCCAGAGACTGTTGCTACATTCTATTATGACAAAAAAAATTCTAATTTAAAGAAAGACTATTATGCTGCCACACTCTTTGGGGATAGAAAGCAGATTTTTCTTGACGTGGGGAAGGCTATGTGGGCGGCTCTAACACTGGGAAGAAAAGAATACTGATAGTGATTCATAGACGAGTCCCTGTAAGAATTGGAAAGGCATTTCAACTTTCTTACTATTCACAATGCCAGTTTTGAGGTTCTTTTGTTTTTAGAAATATGTTTCACTAAAACCCTATGAAACCTAAATTACCATTCTATTACTTTATGGTTTTATATAAACTGTATACACCAGGTTAAAAAAGTGTAGAATTTCAATAGTAACATCTAAGATGAAAGTTCGTTATCCATTATAATATTTCTGTACCTGCATAGTGATCCTTAAACTATCGAACCCAAATTTCTACAAAGTCTTTCCTTCCCCCAAGAGCAGTCCTAACTGAAAACTGGTCTTATAATGCCATTGCAAATTAAGGTTTCCATTGAAAAATTATATTCAATAGGATGCTATAAATCAGCATTATGGAAAATTAGAGATCAAATTCCCTAACAACAAAAATTTGCATATACAAAAAAATTTAAGGCTATAATCAAATGGTCCTCCTAATGCCAACCAGTACCTATTACATAATTTCCACAAAACAAAATAATTGAAATAGTTTCTAGTAGTTCATTTCATTGGGACATAATCTACACTCTGTAGAAATTAAGTCAACGAGTTTTAAGACCACATGGCGGGGCCACTGCAGGAGAAGAGGAAGATGCGGCCCAGCTCAAATCCCTCCTCACTATTTAGCGTATGTAGACTACAAATCGACTATACTAACTTTTCGGTATAAAGTCCTTTAGATCTAGTAACAAAAATTGGGATACATGGATTGATGAAAGTATTTCTGTGCCCAATTTGGGTATTAGAGGCAATTTAAAAAGTCAAGTTTTAATTTTTTGGTGGCATTTCAATAATTTTTAGAAAGAGATAATACAACGTTTAATATTAAGAGTGATACAGAAGTCCAGGGATGAATGGCTGTCAAAGCACTAGTTCCTGAAAAGAATCTGCAAACCATTTGGGTTTAAGAAAGTTATTTTGAATTGTTATTTGAATACTACTGTGACATGGTCTATATATTTTCCAGTTGGATGTATATTTTTCTTTTACTTTTGACAGAAAGGAAGGGAGAGGAGGAAGAACATTTCTATTTACTTACTTGTTCATTTGTTAGTTTTTCACCTGGATCATGGGGCGCATATGGTCCACACACCAGCACCTCTGCATGCCCCCCAACCCCGCCCAAGGGCGTCCCCATGTTTATCTTTTCACTGCTATTTAGTATTATGTTCAATCATCTAAAACAGAATCATGTAAAACTGATGCTTTGTGGACAATAAATGGTTATATAATTCAACCTCTCAGAATATGCATAATATATTAATACAGCAGATCACGTACATACTCACTCAGAAAATTTTGGAGCCTTCTGACCTGTCATATCCAGACACTTCTGGTTCCTACAGAGTTGAGTTATACTTTTGCTGAGTTTGTTATACAAGTTTCCAAACCTGTTCATGCCATTTATACATACTCTTGTAATTAAGCAGTATAATTGTTAATTAAAACCTAATGAAATGTGGAGGAGTAGGGAAGACTGAGTTGAATGACTTTGACATACTCAATAAAAGTAAGATATTTGTGCTGCTGAATTAAGTATGAATAAAAAAATAAAAACCTTTGGAAAAATATCACAAAAATCTACAAGGATTCTAAACTCAGAATGCATTAGGAGAGTCTAAATTCCTGTTCTACTTAAAAAACTCAATCTGCAAATCTTAGGTGGTACATGTTGGGTATGATTTGTAGTGTAAAATTATATACACGTGGATATATTCTTAAAGAAAAGGTCTTGGCCCCTTTATCAAAAGTTTGACAAATAAGCAGGTACATCCTTAGAGTATAATATTTAGGGTCCGAATCCCTTTTTTATGCTTTCCTGCTTTAGTAGACTTTGTAGACACTGGTCCTGACTGAATTAGATAAGAAGCCTTCCACAATAACCATTTAACCAAAATTTATAGAAGCACAAAAACCTAATAATGAAAGAGAGTTATGACCTAGCTTAAGCAAGGAATATTTCTAAAGAGGTGATATTTAAAATTTTGACTTGAGGATGATTAAGACTAAATAGGACAGAAATCTAGGCAGAGGGAACAGCGCTCGCAAAGGCCCTGAAGGAGGAATGAGCAGGGAATGAGCAAATTAACAGAGCCTAGCCTGAGAGGGAGGAGTGCCAAGATGAAGTTGAAATCCACGACAAGAGAACACAAAGGATGTCAATACTGCACTGAAGACTACTGAAGCAGTCCAAAGAGGAGCGTGACTACGGTGGTGATTGTGGAAATGGGAATGAAATGTTTAGTAGAAGTCAAATCTACAGGATGATTAACTGAAAATGGGGACAAGGGAAGTTTCAAAAACTATCAAATTTCTGGCTTCTGGGGGCAAATGGGTGAGGAGGCGGTTATTTCAGATGTTGGAAAGGAAATAGTGGAGCAGTTCTGGCAAATGGAGAGGTTGGAGAGAGTTAACAAATTCAATTTAGAAAATGCTAGTGAGACAGTCACTGAGGCATCTAGATGAAACCTCATTAGTCCATTAGTGTAATGGTTTACTACATAGTAGTTAACTGCAGTTAAATATAGTTACTTGCATCTATACATAAGAATCTCTCAAACAGTGCTTGAGAAAGAAATGATAATGACATATACAGTATGAATCATTTACCTTTAAAAGAGGCAAGCCCTCAAATACATTGTTTAGGTATACATAACTTTAATCAAAATATACAAAGCAAAGAAATGGTTACCTATCGCAAGGAAGAGGCATTTAGGAGGCTTCTACAACACTGTCTGGGTAATAGGTACATGGCTTTTGCTTATTACTTTTTAGGATGCATTTACAATTTTACATACTCTTTTCTATATGTGATATATTGCATAACCTTTTAAAATTATACAGGTATATTTTGACCACAACAGGACTATTAAACCAAATATTAAACAACAACAAAACACTAAACAAATAAATGACTCTCATAACACTTAGGTAAAAGAGGAATTCAAAACTGACAATTATGAACTATTTAGAATATAGTATATTAATATTTGGGGGATTTTTTTTCTGCATTGTAATTTAGTAAAATTTATCAAAAGACTCTCTTTAAGTTGGCAATTACATATTCTACACTAGACAGTTATCCTAAAGCAGAAGCAAGCAATGCTAACAAAGCAACAACTGGAACAAAACACTGAACTAAACATAAACAGGTATCTCTAATTAACAATAGCTATTGACAAACTTCTGCAAAGGGCCATATGGCAAGTAAATATTTTAGGCTTCACAAGATAATGTTCTCTGTGGCAACTATCTCAACTCTGTCATTGTAGCCTGGATGCAGCCAGACACAATATGTAAATGAACAATCGCCAACTGCATTTCAAGAAAACTTTAAGGTCAGCAGTTCAATTAGGATTTCATATAATTTCCACTTGTCGCAACCATTTAAAAAATGTAAAATCCTTTCTTTAGCTCATGCTCTGTAGAAAAATAAGTGGCAAGCCCTATCTGGTCCATGGGCCATAGTTGGACAACTTCATAAAATCTAAAACTAATGCTCATTCTATGGAACAATTTGAAGAAACAACACTCTAAGAAGATAGTCTTAAGTACACAATGAAAAAGGTATATGGATGGCTACTACAGCATAACAGCAAAGAGCTAGATTTTCTTTACTATAAAATGAAACATAGTAAGAATTAAAAACACTTCATAAACATAAAAAAGGGCCTAACATTCACCTGAAATTCCATCACCCAGAAATAACCACTGTTACCTAGATGAGCATCTTTCTGTACATTTACTTTTATGCAAAAAACTGTTCACAATCTTCTTTTATAATTAAAAAATGCTCCTTCATGCCTGTGGCTATATTTCTTCTTGCTTCTGAAAAAGTGTATTTTTTCTTTTTCCTTAGCTATGTTAGAGATAGATCAGACTAGTAAAAGAGAAAAGCCCTGGCAATTATGTTTTTAAATAAATAAATAAATGTATTAAAAACTTTTGAAGTTAAGCAATAAGTGGACAGAGCTCTGAAAAACTGAAAAAAGAGACTAAGGGTGATGATGACGGCTGTAATGATGATTTCTATTATCGAATGCTAACCTGTGCTTGGCGCTGATATAAGCAAATCAATTCCCCACTATGAGTAATGATTATCTCAGTTTTACATAATATAGAAACATACAACTGTGGAATTTTTGGTATCTATATTCTATGCCTGTCTACTATTGAAGTCATACATTTTGGGTAGACTTGAATTTCACTAAGAAATGTTCTGATATTACAACCTATATGAGTTCTGAGTTCTACTTTTTTAGATACTACTTTTTATCATATGGCCAGTTAAGAATAATATTAAGACCACATGCATAATTTAAAGGGATGAAGTTTAAGAAGTTCTTGTATTTCTTTTGCACATGAGGGAAAACAGCGTAGCACATTCTGCAGCAACCCCCCGTAAAGAAAACAAAAGAAAAAAGAGGTAAGATCAAATTGATTCACAGTGTTACACTGACTACCCCCAAGTTTAAATTGATAAAATAATATAAGGGCTATTTAAAGACAATTTAAGGGTTATTTCTTTTTTCTAATTAAAACAAATGAGTATCTATGATCTACATCTCGGTTTCTTAAATTTTACTCACATAATTCTAACTGCCAGTGCCATGCAGGAGGGCACTCCAGGCCATCAAAATCCCACTCTAGGTCCATATCACTTAGAGGTGCTAACTACTTTGCTTAGGGCAGTGTACTTTTTCAAAAAGGAAAGAGGCATGATACAGTCAGCGGGGATGAGGGGTGCAGAGCAGATTTAATTCCAGCTTAATCACTTAAAAACACTGTGAATGTAGATGTATGCCTTCACATTTTTTAACCTAAATTTTCCTTTTGACAAAATGAGGATAGTAATATTACTTCTGGTTGGATGTGAGGATTAGAAACCATATCTCTATAAAGCTTTTGGCTCATAAGAGATACTATCAAGAGACAGTGGTTTTTAAAAACATTACCAATACTATCCAACATCAAACTTTAGCTTTTAATTAAAAAACAAACAAACAACCTTTCCTTTTATTTCTTCTGAGTCCTGCCAAAAATGTCAATATCTTTCTATGAACAATATCTACCAGAGTGCAAGTTCTATTAGTCATTTAAACTTCCTTATTATTTCCTAGGAAACACTACAGGGATTTCAATGTTCCTTAGTAGTTGAAGTTACAGCTCATCTATAAGCTAAAAAGTAAGAATAGTTAATCTCTATATTACTGGGCACGACCCAGGAACATACTCCTTATGTTATTATTATTATTATTAATATTGTTATTATTATTATTACTTTTGCTTCAAAATTCTTTTAGTCTATAAAACACATGGTCACAATGTAAATTTTACTATATAAATCCTGCATACTAGAAAAGCATAAGATCTTATACTATGCTCCATTTTCTATGGAGAAAGTACCTTTTGTAATATACTAATATATTGAAATGTTTATCTGGCCAGTATTATTGGTGAAACAGAAGCAACATGTGCTTCAGCTTCAGAGAGCCCTAAAATCAAATTCAAGCACTCATCAGTTATGTGAAATCTAAGTTTCAGCCTTTACATCTAAAAATAGGAACTACCCCTCTCTTACATGGGTTTTTAGGAGGAAACCATGACGTAAGATAAGTATAGTTGAGGAGGGGGGGGGGGGGGGGGGGGGGGGGGGGGGGGGGGGGAGAGAGAGAGAGAGAGAGAGAGAGAGAGAGAGAGAGAGAGAAGGGACGGGAGGGGAGAGGAGAGAGAGAGAATGAGAGAGAATCAGGGCATCTCTTTTCAGGATCTGGATTCTCTACCCACATAAGATAAAAGAAAATTTAAACATCTTGAAATTAGCCTATTGAAAAAGATATTTGGGAAGGGCTGGGAGAAGTAAAGCAGATAAGGATACCTTTTAATCATTTAAGAAGCACTTTAACCAAAATCATAAACTAGGAACTCTAATATATTCCACTTTTTTCTTATGTATTAACATATAACATACACTTTTATTTTTTAAAAATAGGACAATCAAAAACCTGTAGCATGTTTACAGAAGTGAAATAAAATTTCACTTACCAAAATCTAAGAAACAAGTTGGAAATAGGATAAAAATATATTTACTTTACATTTAGTGATAGCACATGCGGAAGACATAATACATTTCAAGCTCTTACATGAGAATAGTGAAAGTCCTTGCTCTACACCCACTTACTCTAACTTGACCCACAGTTTAAGCAAACATTTTTATAAATCACAAATTAGAAAAAGGACAAGGTAGAGGGGTGGCTGTCAAGAGAAGTGCTATGTGTACTTCTCTGTTGTATACACTGACTCAGAGCAAGAGAAGACAAAACAAACAAACAACAACAACAAAACCCTTATAAAGCTAAGAGTCTCCAGTCACAAACTACATGAACTTATACTGTAAGATATAAAATAGAGAACAAATGGAGATAAGAATAAAAGGCCATTATGAAATTTTAAGCCAATAAATTAAAGAAACAGAAATATTTTTAGAAAAAATATTGCAAAACTTACTCGAGAAAAAATAAAAAACATCCTGTACCCTTAGGGACTCTGAATCATAATTCAAAATGTTTGCACAAGGAAAGTATCAACTTAGGCAAATGTTCCAGCAGAAGTCAATCTGTTCAACAATAATTTCTAATCTCTGGTGATCAGAACAAGAGGTTAGAGTCAAAGGAGTTGTGACAGTCATTGCAATAAAGCAAGAATAAGAAATAAATACATATTAATTGGAAGAAATTAAACTGTTCATTTTAGATAACAAGATTGCCTACATAGGAAATCCCAAGGAATCTTAAAGAAAAAAATTGAAAACCTGGGAACTAATAATAAGTTCAGCAGGATTACAAAATACAAGATCAACACACAAGAGGAGCTCCACAGTGAAGAGTTCTATTGACACGGATTGGTATGACCTAACAGATAGAGACTTCAAAACAATAGATACAAAAAAGCTTAGTCATATGCAAGAGGCACAACCAGCTACCCAATGGCAAATGAATACCTCAGAAAAGAAGTTAGAGGTTATAAGGATTACTTCACCAAGAACACTGAGAATATAAAACAGCCCTAAGAAATACCAGTTATAAAAATATGCACTAAAGGGGCACACTCTGGTGGAGGAGCATTTAGGTCTACTGCCTCTGGTTGATCACAGTCCACATACCTCCCAAGGATCTGGGCTCACATCCTGGGGCTAGGGGAATAAATAAGATGAAAAAATACAAAATAAAGAAAGATGTTTCTTCGTACCTCCTGGTACCTTAGCCATTAAGTCCACTGCCTCTAGCCAGCACAGTCCACATACATCCTAAGGACCCAGGTTCACAACCCGGGGCCTGAAGAAACAATCAATGATCAACTAAATAAAAAAATTTAAATGCTTTTTCCTCTTCTTTCTTCCTGCCTACTGGTCTTCATCCTTGCAATTTTCCTTAAAAAAAAAAAAAAAAAAGTAGTCAATTAACTGAAGATAAACATGGAAAGCTCCATAAATAGACTCAATCTTTCATATGAACAAATCTCAGAAATTAAAGACAAATACAGAGAGGTGACAATCACAGAGGGATGAGGTAGGAGAAACGAGACTGAAGAAAAAGAAGAAATACTGTGAGGTATATCAGATATCATGAAAAGAACAAATGTAAGGATAATAGGTATTCCAGAAGATAAGGAAAGAAAGGAACAGAGACTTCATTTCATAGGAGAGATCTTTCCTTACCTATCACAAGATTAACATGCAAAACTAACAACAGACACGTGCAAATTGTTTGTAACAAATAATAATCAAACGTTAAAGGACAAGGAAACGGGGTAATAGGATATTTCTTTCAGATAATTCTTTTAGTAAAGTAGAACTTCTCTATGCTCAGAAGGATGAGGCTCCAAATAAAGGGGAAAATACTCTAGACATCCTAGAGCTACCACTGCCTCATGGAGTGGTGGGCTGTACAAATGTAAGTCTACTGCCATTTCAGTTACATCTCTCTTCACTGTCCACTCACAGGTTTATGGTTATCTGCATGTATTAGTTGTAACAGCAGCCTAAATAGTCTACCTTACTCCATCTTCACTCCCCTCTAGAACATTTTCCATAATATTGAGCCCAGGATTTCATACAGCTAAGAAAAAGTCAAGGGACTCTCTCTGGCTATTTCTCTACACTTCAACGTGACAAAAAAAAAAAAAAAAAAAAAGCAAAAAATCATCAGTATTACAATTTAGGACTATAAAGATAACATAAAGTTATATAACCTGGAGAATGAAAGTGACCAATTGGTGTATATACATAAAATCTTTGTCTAAAAAGGAGAATTCTGATTGGTCACTCTGCAATCCAACTGGAAGACTGAAACAAAGAAACTCTTAGAAAAAAATTACTACTTCAAAATAGTTACGAATGTAAATAAACCACCAAAAGAGATTTGTGAGAAGTCTTTCACCGGAGATGCTAAAGAGGGTAAGTAACTCTCGCCAGCCAGCCTAGGTAATCCTTCTTCTACAAGCAACTGAATTAATCAACCTCAAAGATTTTTGATTTCTTTTAATATTAGAATTTAAAAACGTAGCAGAGCCTTCCACAAATAGACTTAAGTTGTTCAAGGCCTTGCAGCAGCACAGCAGTTGTAACTCTGACTCCTAACTACTTTATTCTCTAATTAAACTATCTGAACAGTCTCATACTCATGCCAGTCATGTTTCAGTAAGGTGCTAATTTAATAGTCAATCTAAACATTACAAGTTTAGTGCCAACTGCAAGAATACCTAATAAAAGCAAAACTGTTTGGTTAAGACAAAGTCTCCCTTTCCTGTCTCACCCTTAGAACCTTCTGACACAATTTAAGGTATAGTTACTACTTACAAAAACAGCTTAAAAAGGAGGGTCCTTTTACAGATCAAGAAAGGCAAGTTTAAGTGTTTCAAAGATGAGTTGTGCATCATAAAGTGCAGGTAATTCTCAATACTTAATTAGAAAGCATGCTTCATGAAAACATAACATCCTGCCAGATGTGAAATGATGTTAAGATTTGCTATTTACTTACAAACTTTTCACATTACAATTGTTTGAAGGGTAGCAGGTCAAACAGTGTGTTATTGCTTGCACTTAATCCTGGAAACACACTTTTATGCTGAAGGGCTAGTTTAAGGAGTATCTAACCATCCACAAAGATTGTCTAAGTTTTATCCCTTATTAAATTACATTACTAGAAAGATACATATATAGTTTGTATTATTTTGACTCCCCACAAATATACTTAACCAGAATTGCAACTTAATATTGTGTCTTCAATAGTATTGAGTTTAAAAATAAATGGCCTTGTATTATTCCATGTTATACAAAAATGCTATCAAAGACATCATCTCTCATATAAAGATCCACACAGAAAAGTTCTTCTTCGACTTTACTGTCAAGATTACTCTTTAAAAACTGATATGTTTTAAGTAGACAGTGAAAAACGTATCTCATGCTTTCCTCCTTTTTTTCTGTAATTAACATCTGGACATCTCAGGAGAAAGACAGCTTAAATTTTGATGGACTTGAAGTCCTCACTCTCACTCCCTTGTATAAGTTTGGACCAATTATCATTATATAATGTCCAAGTATAGATTTCTTATTAATCATCTTTCTTTTGGAGCTGGGAGGGGGAATATGGGAACAAAAATAAAGTTAACAGCAGAATTTTCTGAAACTAGGAAACTCTCTACACTTCTGGGTCTAAAATTTAGTAATCTCAAGTGTTCTAAGGGAAAATCAGTGCAAATTTCAATGGGTTGTAAAACACACTATTTAAAAGAAAGAAAGAAACCAATACTTTTCAATGGGAAAGCCTATTTATGTAAAATGCTAAAGAATGAAACCAAAAGGAAATGATCAAAATACTAACATAAAATTTTTAACTTTTATGTATCAAAAAATACGCCATAAACAAAATTAAAGGACAAATGGTAAATTGGATAAAACATTTTCAACCTGAAAAAATGTTAATGTATTCATAGGAAAAGGATAAACCAAAATACCTCAATAGAAAACAGCAAAGGACATGTCCAGAAAAATCACAATACTGACATATATTTCATTAGTAAGTATATGAAAAAGGTCATTCATTCTTGGAGTTTATCAAAGATCCAAATCAAAATGTGAAAAAACATTTTCACTTTTTTTTCTTTTACATTTTAATGGTAGCATCTAAGCATGGATATTGGGAACCTAACATTTCCACAAACTGATATGAGAACCTTAAATCCAAGTAACATTTCAAAAAGAAAATTTTACAATGATGTATCAAAACTTTAAAAAGAGGTACAACTTTTGAATCAAAGTTTCATGGTTAGAAATGTATTCCCAGAAAATAAAAAAAGGACACAGAAAATGTATCAAATGCAAGAAAAATGTATCAAAGCATTATTCTATTAACAAAAATAAGCAATAACTATGGTACTTTCATATGCTGGAATTATAGGAAAACCATGTTTCTGGAGTATTTTTAATATTCTGGGAAATGTTCATGACATTAAATGAATATGGTTGTAAAGCAGTACAAATAAACTGACCTCAGAACACACATACACATACAAACATGCAGATTTTAGCTAAAAGATTATGAGTAGAAAACACTGTGGTCATCTTGGGTGATTTTGATTATTATCATTTCAGTTTTTCTTCTTTGTATATTCTAAAATATTACATTCAAATATATAATTAGTTGGGAGAAAAGTGCTATTTAAAAAGGAAGTAGATCTTGAAAAACATCATTGTAATTTCATATTATAAACCCCCAATTGTGTATTATAAAATACAGAAATAATGAAATATTTAAAAAAAATCCTTAGGAAAGGTAGAGGAACAGTGAAGAAAAAAAAGATACCCAGAAATGGGGTTGACAGATGAACATAGTCAACGGAGAAAGGAGTAACAAAAACAGAGCTCCTTCACTAACGCCAACCTGATTTCTCAAACACTATTGGAGACAAGTAGTAACACTGGATTAGGAAATAAGAAATATTCCTTCCAAGGAGTATCAATAATACCTAATGTACATGATTTTGTATATAAAAATATTATTTATAGGAAATCCAAAAGAAAGACTATGTGGTACCACATAACATTAACAAACTCTAGAACAGCTGAGTTTAGAAGGTGAGTTTCCAAAATTCAATAAAAAGGAGAAGGGAACTGTGGTAGTAATAGTGGGTTTTCCATTTAGCAGATAGAATGTGCTAATTAAAAACAGTAGCACTTTGGTAAGAATTCAACTCATTGACTGGTCTCTTCTGGTTGCAGGGTACTAACAGTCAAATTGGCAAATGTAGATGTGTGTGGTAGGGGAGAAGCACTGAATTTGATAAGGGAAATAAGAATTCTTAAGAATAAAATCAGTATCATGAGTGGGCCGAGGCCTCAAGGATACTGGAACTGAGAACCCTGTCTGGTTCCAATGTTGCACTACAGGACCAAGTAACAGCAGTTTTGGGTCCTCAATCTCGGGCTCCTGTATTACTGGGACTCAGCAACTGCCAATACCAGCTTTTGGTATAGGATTTGCCTCCAGCTTCCAGCTCTGCTCCTACTTGCTATCCTTTGTCTACTTCCTAGCTGTTACTTTCCCATACCTTTGGCTAATTATTGGTCTAGGTTTATCACAGATCCCTTTTTTCTCTTGGCATTTCAAATTCTGTTTCTTTTCACTGTCTAACGGTCTAATCTGTTTCTTATTGTGAATTTGTGACCCACATTATAATGCCTCTCCTTTACAGTGACCACCAGCCCAGTTTAGTTGTCTGTCCTGAGTAAATTCGGAAAGAAAATTAAGAGTTTTATTTCTTTACCCAGCAGTGAGATCTAGAGGAGTCTGAGTGTTCCATTTGGACAACGTTTTCTGTACTAGTGTACCTTGGCCAGTGGCGGACCTATGACTGGTGTCTTTCATTTGGGCACCCACACCAGTCCAACTACCTAAGGTCATTCCCAGGGAAAGTCATTCATAATGTAGAGCACAGCTGCCTTGTTTTACGCCTTCAGTAAATGTTCCTGTTAGACATGCCCATGATATTTACCACTACGTTAGTCTTATTTCAGCATTTCCTGAATCATACTCCCAGGCATTCTAGCTACGAGTTACAAAGAAGTATTCTACAAATAAAGGTTTCAGTTCAAATAAGAAAATACCATAAGTCTCTGAGAGAGGGTAGACTCCTTGGCATTATTTCTCAAACATATTTGACAACAGCCACCTTCTTAAGATTTTCACAGGACATGAATACTCAGTGGGTCCACTGGAAAGGGCTACCCTATATAAAGTGCTACAACTTTCCCCAAACCCAGAATCCATTACAGTATTATTTTTAAGAATGCAGGAACTTTGTTTTGTGTCATGCTCAATATATGGATGTTTGTGAAACATTATTAACATCAAGGATGAAGGAAAAAAATAGAAGATTAAGTGGGAGGAAAAAAAAATAGAGGATGACCATTTCTGGTAATAACAGACCAACCCAGCCCTCCTGCTGAACTAACTAAAAATCTTACATACAAAAAACAAATCAAAACAAAAAACACAAACAGAAAAAAAATCCACCTTAAAATAAGAAGCTGATAAGGTGGGAAATGGACTGAATTCTTGGGGCAACTGGGAACCCAGAGAGCCACACGCACAAGGTACCCTGGCCCTGAGGGCCCTTGAAAACAAAACAGTTCAGCAAATTTGGTCTTTGGTTTCGCTGGTGTCCAGGGATGAGGAAACAAATATCAAAGTAAAGATTCCTGAAAAGGTGGAAAGTTCAAGAGAACTCTTCCCCACATTAAACTGGGATCCCAAAGGGCTAGAACCTCAGGTAAAGATCATCTATGAACCTAAACCCTAACCACACCCTGTCACCCCTCTCCTTGCCCCACTGAAACGGCAGGGAACGCTGTTTCAGGGCCTAGAGAATAGACAGGAAAAAAAGAACAGTGGGAGGACACCTAAGACATAGATCCTTAAGAAGTCTGACTGGCGTAAGCAGGCATTGCCATCTGGGTTGGCCTGATCTTAATTCAGGGAAATTCAAACTGTGAAATTATTAAAGTGTCCTGGATTAGTGATAACCTTCACACATTGTAGAAGAAAGCACATGTAAATCCTCTCTGAAGGAAGACATCTTCACTCTAGGTCTCAAAGAATTCCCCCAAGTAAGTTTAAGGACAGTATAAAGACACAGTCAAATAGGAGCCCACTGAAGACCAGTCATGAGTTAGGAAAAGTGTCCACAGGAGACAAATTAGAAGTACCAGCAGTTAAATTTTTCCAAAATGAAATCCTAGGTCTGCATTCTATCATTATTTAAGGAAAAAAAATTCTTGACTTACACAGGTTCTTGTAGAGGCCAGAAGAAACATTTCCAACTTATTTTCACTAGGCTAGCTTGATACCAAAACCTAACAAGGACACCATGAGAAGGAAACCTACAGGTCAATCTCAGTCATGAATAGTAATACAAGGTTTTAAAAAAAATGGCAGTGAGCTGCATCCAACACTATATAAAAAGGATCAAGTGAGGCACAGACTGGGAATGCAAGGTTGCATTAACATCAGAGAATCAATTTATGCAATTTAACACACTGATTAAAAAATATGACAATCTCATTAAATGCAGAAAAAGCATTTGATGAGATCAGTATCTATTTGTGAATGTTTTTAACAAACTGTGATTGAAACATAAACCTTACCTAACTTGATGAAGGACATTTCTTAAAAAACAACTAACTTTATTCTTAAAGTTAAATTCTAAACTGGAATAGGGCAATAGGCTTAAAAAGTTATTATCATCGCTGTATTCTACGCTGGGACAGAGGTCCTAGCCAGCAGAATAAAGCAAGCTCGGAAGTAAAAGGCATTGATAAATTGAATCTCTAGAGTAGAAAGGAATAGTTCACATTACTTTCAGATGAAATGACTATTTAAAAGATCTTAAATGAGCTACAAAACAATTAGGAGAATTAATAAAAATTTAGAAATATTGGTAAATACAAATCATAAATAATATATCTATTGGGGCCCTATATGTCAGCAACAAACAGAAAATGAAATGTAAAATATACACCATTTATAAAACTGTCAGTGGTATGAAGTACCTAACATAAATCTAAAATTTGCAAATGTCTACAGGAAGAAAAAAGAAAGTATGATCAGCAAGGGAAAGAACAATAAATTTTATCAGATTAAAACTGATGACATCATCAAAAAGATAAGGTAGGAAACAAAAATTTACAACTAAGAGAATCAAGTCCAATATCCAGAAAATCTAAAGAACTCCTAAAAATCGGTAAGAAAGAAAACCAAATTGAAAGATGGGTAGAAGACTTATAATAGGCATTTCACAAAAAGAAATTCAAATATGAAAAAGGGCTCATCTTCCTTAATAAAACCATAAAGCTAAAGCGCCATTCTCCTGCCTGGACACCTACGTCTGTCAGCAACAAGTGAAGAAGACCACGCAGAGCAACAGGCACCTCATCTGGTGTTTGCATGAGTCTAAGTCAGTCTAACTGCTTTAAAAGACAGTTTGCATTACCCAATGAATTTGAAGATGGAAATTTCCTATGCTGCAGTGATTTCATACCTAAGTATAAATTCTGGAGATACTGTGCACAAAGAAAAATATACAAAAATGGTCATAGCTGAGTTTGTCAATATTATGAAAGAATACATATATTATGGCATATTCATGCAATGCCTAATGAATTAGAGAAATGACAATGCTATACACACACTACATAGATGAATGGCACAAAGGTAAGTTAAGACACAAAAGACTACATATTGACTTTTATACCTATGTCTGTACGTGTACAAAAGTAAAATACATAATTTAAGGAGGCACACATAGGTGGTAAATGTCAAAAGAGAAGGAAAAAACTATTATCACCCAAGTAAGAACATAGTTACTTCTGGGGGATGGGATGGGGTGGAGCCAGATGGGGGTCTCACTAGGAAGGGACGCACACACACACACATTTATTCATTTATTTTTGGGGCGGGGGTAGGGGGTCTGTTTTGTTTTTCCCTGGGTCCAGGTCGCGAACCTGGGTCCTGGGGCTTTTATATGGTTCACACATTTAGCCACCTCAGCCACCTGAGCCACAAAGGTGTGCCAAAATCAAATGCATTTTCCCATTAGCATCATTTCAACTGAAGCCTAGTTACTTCCTCGGGTATAGTTGGATGTGCATGATAAGCCACTAATCCAGACATTTCACCCACTTTTCAGTTCACTAATAGTCTAAAAAGTCTGTCTGAATTTAGTTTTCTCATTGTACCTCAGATTCACTGTATCTAAGGTTAACTTAAGATTTTTCCCAAGTTGGGATTGCAGTACCACGTTTCTACATAATTTCTTAGAAAAATCTTATTCATAACACCATTGTATTTGATGTTACCTAGTTCAACAGTTTTTTCCCAGAAAGGTTCTGAAATTTACCTTTTCTCTGCACTTTCACTGCCAATAACCTTGTCCGGATTTCTATTGCTCTATTCCTAGATTTCTACACCTTAGTCTCTGTTGTTTTCCCAGACTCCTAACACTGCCAGACTCATTTCCTTTCAGGAACATTCAACAGTCACACACAGCATCTTTCTTATAACTGACTTCACTCAATGCCACCCATAATTAGGTCCCAATTTATTCAAACTTAATTCTCCTTAGTTTGAAACACCTCCACTACTTTGCCCTCTACCATTCAATTCTAATTTTAACACCTACGTCAGGTTCTAATTTCTCTAAAAGGGTTTATTGGTAACACCCCTATTTATTCTCTCCTCAGTTCATTTCAGGCATGTCAATTTTAACTCTACAACTGTACTCTAAGATTCAAAAGACAAGAACAGTCATACTGCTTCTTGCAATTCAAAACACCTAGGGAAGATAGGAATTTACATTCAGAGGTTTTAGAAAAGACAAAGAGGTATCAGAGCCAAGATACTTTCTTCTAGTCTGGGGATTTGGTCCTAGGCTCAAGTCACTGAGTAAACCAACAGCAGGCCTGTGAGTTGGCTAGAGAAGTATGACTCATTATTTTGCCAAACTAACCAATCGGCCTCAATGGAAAAGTGTCTTTAAGAGTCTGTTTTAACAACTGGACATGTATTCTATTTAAACAATTGTTTGAAAGCTTAAACAGAGAATTCTGATTTTAGTAAAATGATTTTATTGTTAATTTGGATGCTGTATCCAGTGGGCTAGAGACCAAAACCAGAGTTTTCCAGGCTTCTCCTATTATTAGCAATCAGACCTCCAATAATAATTATTGTCACTAATAATAAAGGAGGTCAGGGGACAGGAATAGTGTTAATTTTCCTTACTCCACCCAGTTAAAACATCTCCCTCTTTTCAATGCTAGAGAAATTTCATAAACATAAAGCCAACAAGTGAGCTATAATTATTTTTTATTGTTTGGTCACAACAAAATATGGTGATATTTCAAAAGGATGGGGATTCACAGGTTGTATTCTCCTGTGTCTTATCAAGAGAATTAAAACAAATCAAGTCTTCTCTTGTGAAAGTTATCATATATCCTTCTAATTCTACTTTTGTACCTATTTTCAGATTTGACACCAGGATGATGTGCTTATTTTATTTTTCAGTTTATACTTCAGACACTGTGGACAACTTCCTAAAAAAATAATTTTCCAACACAGGTGATTGGTTTTAACTTCTTTTTGTATTTTTCTTACATTTCTTTTAAAAATGTGAAAGTATGAGATTTGTATCTGGGGGTAGTGGTGGTGAAACCACAATAGAATGAGACACAATTTGTGTGGTGAATACTTGAAAACAAAAATCTTACAAAAATAGAGTAACATAGCAACTTATACATCCATTGACAGATGAATAGATAAACAAAATGTAGTAAGTACAAACAAAGACATAGATCCATATTATAATAGAATATAAATCACAAAAGAACAAATACTCTCATTCCTCACATATGAGGGTCCTAGAGTAGTCAAATTCATAAAGACAAAAAGTAGAATGGTGCCAGGGACTTGGGAAAAGGGTAAATGAACAGTCATCATTTAATGGGTTTGGGATTTCAGTATGGGAAGAAAAAAAGTTCTGGAAGTGGATGACAGTGATAGTTGCACAATAATATGAATATTCTTAATGCCACAGAATTGTACACTTAAAAATAGTAACTTTTACATATTTTTCACTACAAAAAAAAAAAAAAGTACATCCTAGAGAAGAATTATGTAACAGTTTAAAAAACATTATGTTCTAGCTTTGTGGTCAATTTTGAGGCATAATTGAAAAGGAGAAGCTATGCCCTTTACTATTAGCCGTGGCTACTTCCTTCCATGTTGTAGAGAAAACTGAAAAAGATAAATACAAGAAATAAATGTTTACATAAACAATTACCCTGATCACACAGGTATCTAATTACTGTACCTGTTTATTTATCTGATATTTTTGCTGTAATCATCTTTATCCATTCATTCAATACTGTATGAGCCCAAGACTAAGTGTCTTGTAATAGAAAGGTAGTTTTGAGCTAGGTGTTGAAGAAGTGGAGAAAGGCACTTCAGGTAGACATATGAAAAGTCACAGACAACATTCAGGAAAGAGTCTACTTTCCAAAAGATGAGAGGTTCAGAGTGCTGAAGTAAAGTTTGAGTGTACTGAAGTAAAAGAAAAAGCAACCTGAAAAGCTGGGAAGAAATAGACTAAAGGATCTTACACAACATGCTAACCTTGGTCATATTAATGACTCTGACTTCATAAATGATTCTCTACATTTTCTAGAGCTCAGTGAGAAAACAATAGTATAATTTAAGACATGGTGACAACAGGATATAGGGAGAAAAGAAAACCTTATTGCTATAAGAGACAGACATACCATTATTTTATAAATATTGAGGACTAGAAGAAACAATGTCTTGCACAAAGAAAAGATTGGGACTGCTGAGAAAGTTAAGGGAGAGGAATATGGACAATATAAAAGGAAGGAGCACCTGTATAATGTGGCAAAGTCTGCATGCGGTAAAGAGTATTCGACAAAGTGAACTGAGGTCAATGAATTTCCATCTAACTATGACCATGTGAATACATTTTGTTTTTATTACATGCTTACACCACAGTTTCCTTTCACAAGTGGCTGTCACAGCTTAGTAAGTAATAGATGAATGGCATCTGGTCCACGGTAGAAACTTGGTAATGGATGATCAGATACCTTTCCCTTTCAAGGAGGCATTAGAAATATGATGAAGAGTAAAAAAAAAATTAATGCTCTTTAAGATTATCAAGAGTGTTCATCTTTATGCAAGTAAATAGCATTTCATTTTTTATAAGAATCATCTACTATTTTTATAAATTTTAGTTTTATAATTTTAAAAAGATGCCCCATCAAAAAAGTAAAAAAAAAAACAAAACAAAAACCAGCAGCCATTATTACTTTATAGAGTAAATTATTGAGAGGGTAAATCCATTAATTATACTCTCCAAAGTTTCAAAAGGCTTTTAAAAAGTCTTGTAATGCTTCCATTATTTTTTGTCTGTAGCCATCCTTAAACTTAAAGTACTACCTTTTAGTCTTTTAATAATATTTAGTACATACTAATTGTACCTTAATTACTGTGTGAGATACTTGAAGTTCTTAAGTAGAAAACTGTAGGACATAGTTTTTTTTATGTATTATTCTGTTATTCATGTTTCCAATTAGTTTTAGAAAGTATTTTTGGAATCTTCAACCAGAATATGAGTTTTACTGGTACCAGTATTCTGGTAATAGGCATTAAAACTCTTGCTATGGAACTATGCAAGAAAATACCTAATTTTTTTTAAAGAGTGAGATAGATAGCTTTCTTAGCTCAGATTTGTTATTCAAGTCATTTATACCTACCTTTCATTTTAAAGAATGTAGTTCTATCATTTTTTTAACCCCTGAATTTACCTGGTATATTTTCATCCATGACAACGGGCAAAAATAGGAATCCAGTGGGCAGAGACCTTTGATCCACACCATTATTTCTTAATGAATGCACATTACCATGATAAAAATCCAGTGAGGATTCTGCACACCGTTTGTAAACACTGCAAAAATAAAGCTGACAGTGAAACTTTATTGTGATAACTAGTCGTAAGTTCACCTGACTCATCACTATTTAGACGACCAGACAGCCCTAGCCCTTAAAATCAAGAAACAGGATTATAGTAACAGTGACTTGAAGGAACACAGAAATGGCACTGTGGCTAGCAAGCATCTAGAATGTTTATAATTTTCTCATAGGAGTCAAGTCTACGAGAGACCAACACTGGTTCTTCCTCGCCTCACCAGATTTGACTCCAGTTAGGTCTCCTTCAATCTACTCTTCTTACCATTGCCATGGAGTGCCATATAAATCAATGCTAGAAAACAGTTTCCTGCTCAACATTTTTTAGTAGTTCTTTACTCTCTAAGGGATAAAATGTAAATTATTTCAAGTGGCATACAGAGCCACTGAGAATGTGACCTCTGCTGAACTATTACAAGTTTTATTGTTTCCTTTGCTTTCCCTTCCAAATTGTAATCTTTTAATAAACCTAAATCACAGTTTCCTGAATATGCAAGACTTAAATCTGCATGTTTTCTTCACTTGCTGCTATTCCCCCTGCCTGCGATACCCTCCCCTTACTAATACGAAACCTGGGCAAAGTACTACACTCATTCATCAAGACGCAGTTCAACTGCCATTTTCTAAGACTCCTCCTGGTTGACTGAAGAATTCCTTCTCCAGAGGTGGCGATGGTAGTAAACTAGCTCTCAGAAGTGGGGCGGGAAAGCCCTGACGGTCAGTTCTGACAGAACATTCAGTTTTGAAAACTGGAAATTTGTTTGTGTGCTTGTTCCTTTTGGGAACACAAGAGCACAACATGAATCCCATTTGCTCACGCACCATTAAACACTGCATGGCTGCAGACAACTGCACGCAGTTGCATTGGGTCCTGAGCGCAGGAATATACTGCACACACCCAGACTGCAAACATCTAACCACCTCCACTCACCAGCAGGGTCAGGAACCTCACCCATCCACCTCTGGTGTCAACTCCCTCAGATTTCAGACACTTTCCTTCCACCTTTTTTCATAACAATTCCAAAGAGGCAACCTTTCCCACATCTATGTCCACAAATTTGGGGTGCTTTTTTTTCAAGGTAAAGTACCATATTTATCATAATTGTGGTTTTTTAAAAAAATATTTTAACATATAAAAAAACTGTACAACTTTTATTAGGTTCATATCTTTTTATTCTAATAAAAGTTTTTGACTGCTGTGCCCCAATCCTATTTTCCCCTAAGCATGGTGATTTTTAGGAATGCATATGCCCTGTTGCAGAACTGAATATATACAGCCTTTGCTAATTTCTGTGGTGCACATGCCACCACAGATTATTTCTGCTCTCTGGTCAGAGCCAGCTCCAGCATACCATATCCGCAGTACTATATACGTATCTTTGTCATAGTTCTCTTTTTTGCATAACTACTGTCTTCCCGTTTATTTCAAGACAGTAAACTTCTTGAGGGCAGGACCCCTTTCATTTTAATACTGTTATTCCCTAAGCAGTACTGTGCAGTTAGTATGTGTTTTGCTCCCATGGCAACACTTAAAAACCTAATATAAACAATGATACCTCTTTCTACGATGGAGAATACTTTGCTCCACTATAAATCCCAGTCACCATATTCCTAAAAGGAGAGCTGAGATCTGAACAGTGTTTGTGCCTCCAAGATTTATCACAAGCAACAATGCTTCATAACTAATCTATATATACCTACTAATTCATACATATCTCAAGGCACACTGTATATGAATTATAAACTAATGTAAAAAGCAGATTCTGGAGATGTGATCTGACAGATATTTTTTCTGACTGTTAACATTTATATAAAATGTCTTTTAAGGAATGCAAATTAAAGTAAATTTAGTTATAATTTATTCTTTTGTGGAAAAATTAAAATTATACATAATAGAATCTAATCAAATATGGACCCCTTTATCCAATTCAATCTTAATCTAAAACCAAGCTCAAAAATTACCCTCTGATGGAACTAGAGGGGATTACACTAAGTGAAATAAATGAGGAGAGACAAATACTAGTGATCTCACTCATATGCAGAATATGAAGAAACAAAGCCGATAAACAGATAAAAGAAAAACCAACCCTTGGACATTTATAATATAACAGTTTACTAAGTGGGGAAGGGGTGGGGCAGTGTGAGCAAGTGGTGGGAATCCAATGGACAGTGGTGGAGGACTTTTGGTAATATGGTGGTGGGTGTGTGTTATATATTTGATGAATGGTGAACATACACATATGGGCTTATCTTATTTTATAAATCAAAGTTATCTCAATAAGTATTTTTTTAAAAGGAAAAAAAAGTTACCCTGCAATCTAAGACAAAAAGCATTCATATCCCAATAATTTAACTACAGGGTAACTACAGGTAACTACACAGTAGTTACCAAGAGACTAAGTAATTTATTGCCCCTAAACCATTTAAGTTGATTTCTTTGCATATATATACATATATATATATATACACACATACACATACATACACACACTCACACAAATACATATTATAAATTTAAAGGCACAGCACTTACACATATTTTATTATAGTGATTATTCTACACACTGAAATAATTTCCTATGCATAGGTTCCCCATTTCTTAGATATATTTCAACACACCATGCCGCTCACCAAATCACCAAGTGTTCTTCCCCATTGTCCAGTGGGCTCCCACCAGCATTTGCTCCCGCCCGCCCCATTCCCTTTTGGTAACCTCAGTTCTGCTGAAGATGTTTCAGGGTTGGTTATGTTTCATCTGTTCCTTTATTTTGTCTATTCACATCTACCTATGAGTGAGGTCATCTGGTGTTTTTCTTCTTTTGACCTGTTTCACTTAGCATAATCCTCTCTAGTTCCATCCATGTTGATTCAAATAACAGGATTTCATCTCTTTTAAGGGTTGCGTAGTATTCCACTGTATATATGCATCACATCTTCTTTATCCATTCATCTGATGTTGGGTACTTAGGTAATTTCCAGTTATTAGCTATTGTGAATAGGGCTACAATAAACATGGGGGTGCATACAACTCGGCGGGTGGACGCTTTTGTATCTTTTGGGTAGATGCCAGAAGTGGGCTGGTGGGATCATATGAGATTTCCAGCTTCCATTTTTTGAGGAATCTCCCAACTGTTCTCCATGGGGTTATACCAATTTTCACTCCCACCAGCAGTGCAAAAATGTTCCCTTTTCTCCACATCCTCGTCAGCATTTGTTGTTTCAAGACATTTGGATAATAGCCAGTCTTTCAGGTGTAAGGTACTATCTCATTGTTGTTTTGATTTGCATTTTCCTGATAGCCAGTGAGTAGGAACAAAATTTCATTGCCTGTTGGCCATCTGCATATCCTCTGGATATACAATTCCTCCTCTCATTTTTTGATAGGACTGCCAGTTTTTCTGCTGTTGAGTTTTATGAGAGCTTTGTATATTTTAGATATTAAGCCTTCGTTGGAAATACTAAATGCAAATATCTTCTCCCCATTAGTAGGTTTCCTTTTGTTGTGAAGAAGCTCCTTAGTTTGATGTAATCCCAGTTGTTTATTTTTCTTTTTATTTCACTTGAAGTAGGAGTTGAGTCCCCAAAGACTTCTCTATGACTGATGTCATGGAAAACCTTTCCTATGTTATCTTCTAAGAGCTTTATGGTTTCTAGTCTTATGTGCAAGTTTCTAATGAATTTTGAGTCAATTTTTGTGAATGGTGTTAGAGTGGCCTAGCTTCATTCTTTTCCATGTAGTTGTCCTGTTTTCCCAACACCATTTGTTGAAGAGACTTTCCTGTTTCCATTATTTATGATATTGGCTCCTTTGTCAAAGATACTGTATGTGACTGTGAGTGGGTCAGTTTCTGGTGGTTCAGACTGATCTGTAACTCTGTTATTATTCCAGCACCATACCATTTTGATCACTACTGCTTTGTAATATAGTTCAAACTCTGGAAGTGTGGTCCCTCCAGATTAGTTCTTTTTTCTAATAATTGCTTTGGCTATTCGGGGTCTTTTGTTGTTCCATAAAAATTTTAAGATTTTTTGTTCTATTTTCTGGAAATAAGCCCACGGTATTTTAATGTGGATTGCATTAAACTTATATATTGCTTTGGGTAAGATGGCCACTTTAACAATATTGATTCTTCCCGGCCACAAGCAGGGATATCTTTCCATTTCTTTGTGTCCTCTATTTCTTTTAAGAAGGACTTGTAGTTTTCGTTGTATAGATCTTTTACTTCCTTTGTTACATATATGTCCAGGTATTTCACTTGCTTAACTTCTATTTTAAGTGGCATGATTTTCATCATTTTGTTTTCTAGAGTACTGTTTGCATATAAAAATGCAACAGATTTTTATGCATTGATTTTGTAGCCTGCCACTTTACTGTATTAATTGATGAGTTCTAGAAGTTTCTGGACAGTTTTTGGGTTTTTCAATGTATATAATCATGTCATCTGAAAATAATAAGAGTTTTACTTCCTCCTTTCCAGTTTGGATTCCTTTTATTTCTTTTTCTTGCCTAATTGCTCTGGCTAAGACTTCCAGTACAATGCTGAATAGCAGTGGTGAGAGTGGACAACCTTGCCTTGTTCCTCACCTAAGAGGTAATGTTTTCAATTTGTCGCCACTGACTATGATGTTGGCTGTGGGTTTTTAATATATGGCCTTTATTACACTGAGGTATGAACCTTCTATTGCCATTTTGGAGGGTTTTTTTTTTTATCATAAATGGGTGTTGGATCTTGTCAAAAGCTTTCTCTGCATCTACTGATATGATCGTGTGGTGTTTCTCTTTGCTCTTGTTTATATGGTATGTGACATTAATAGATTTACATATGCTGAACCATCCTTGCATCCCTGGGATGAATCCCACTTGGTCATGATGGATGATCTTTTTGACGCATTGTTGAATTTTGTTTGCTAATATTTTATTGAGAATTTTTGCATCTATGTTCATTAGAGGTATTGGTCTGTAATTTTCTTCCTTGGTGACATCTCTGTCAGCTTTTGGTATCAGTGTAATGTTAGCCTCATAAAAAATATTTGGGAGAGTTCCCTGTTCTTCAATATTTTGGAAGAGCTTGAGAAGAATAGGTGTTAATTATTCTCTGAAGGTTTGGTAGAACTCACTGGAGAAGCCATGTGGTCCTAGCTTTTATTTTTGGGGAGGCCCTTGATTACTTCTTAAATTTTTTTGCTTGTGATTTTTCTGTTCAGGTTTTCCAATTCCTCTGGGTTCAGTCTTGTTAGACAATATTTTCCAGAAACCTGTTCATACTGTCAAGGTTGTCCATTTTGGTGGCGTAGAGCTGTTCACAGTAGTCCCTTATGATGTTCTGAAGTTCTGTGGTATCTGTTGCAACTTCTCTCCTTCCATTTATGATTCTAGTTATGAGAGTTTTCTCCCTTTTTCTCTTTGTGAGTCAAGACAATGTCTTGTCAATTTTATTTTTTCAAAGGATCAACTTTGGTTTCACTGATCTGGATTGTCTTTCTGTTTTGTTTTTTGTTTATTTCTGCTCAAATTTTGATTCTTTCCTTTCTTCTGATATTTTTGGTTTAATTGTTCTTCTTTTCTCTAGCTGTTTTAAACATAGAGTTAAGTTGTTTATTTGTGATTTTTCTTGTTTCTTGAGATAGGCCTGGATTGCGATTAACTTTCCCCTTAGTATCGCTTTTGCTGCATCCCATAGATTCTGGTAGCTTGTGTCCTAATTCTCATTTGTCTCCAAGTATTTTTTAAGTTCCTCTTGAATTTCTTCTTTTACCCAAGAGTTGTTCAGGAGCATATTATTGAGCATATTGGTTTGGGGGTCTTACAGCTTTCTTTTTGTGGTTGATATCCAGTTTTAGGCCACTGTGGTCAGAGAAGATGCTTGGTATGACTTCAATCTTTGTAAATTTGTTGAGCATATGATCTATACTTGAGAATGCTTCATGAATGCTTGAGAAGAAAGTGAAATCTGTAGTTGTCGGGTGAAGTGATTGGTATATGTCTATTAGACCTATCTGTTCTAGATGGTCACTTAAAGTGGCTGTTTCCCTGGTAATTTTCTGCCTGGTTGATCTGTTCATTGTCGTAAGTGCGGTGTTGAAGTTTCCCACTATTATTGTGTTGCTGTCAATGTCTCCCTTCAAGTCTAATAATACTTGCTTGATATATTTTGATGCTCCTTCATTTGGTGCATATGGTAATTAGCATTATGTCTTCTTGCTGTATTGATCCTTTAATCATTATATAGTGTCCATCTCTGTCTGTTGTTATGCTTTTTAGATGGAAGTCTGTTTTATCTGACATGAGCATAGCTGTTCTTGCTCTTTCGAGGTTGCCATTAGACTGTAGGATTATCTTCCAGCCATTGACTTTGAGCCTTTGTTTATCTTTTGGAAGAAGGTGGGTTTCCTGAATGCAGCAGAAGGTTGGCTTATGCTTTTTAATCCATTCAGTTACTGTGCGTCTTTTGACTGGTGAGTTCAGTGCATTAACATTTAGTGTGATTATTGATATATAGCTGCTTAGTGTCATTTTATAATTTGTCTTTTGTATGTTGCTCCAGATGATGACTTTATTCTCTTTCTCTTTTTAGGTCAGATGGATGCAGTTATATTTTCACTGATTTTGCCTTTTGTTTTCTTCTTCACTTTCTTCCTGGGGATGTATTTTGAGGTTACCCTGAAGCTAGCATTCACAGTTCTATGTATATTACCTAGTTTTATTTGAAAGCATATTAGTCTTGTAGTCATTCTAACTATATACATTTTTGTTCTCTTCTCTTCCTCCCCACTTTTAACATTTGCTGTTTTACTGTTTTTCTGTGTGATTTCTTTGCTTTATAGAGCATCCTTTAATATTTTTTGCAAAGCTGGTTTTGCAGCGATAAACTCCTTTAACTTTTGCTTGTCAGAAAATGTTTTTATTATTCCTTCAGTCTGAATGATAATCTTGCCGGATATAGCATCCAAGGTTGAAATCCTTTTCTTTCAGCACTTTGAATGTATTATGCCATTCCCTTCTGACCTGCAGAGTTTCATTTGAGAAGTCTGTTGACAATCTTATGGGAGCTCCTCTGTATGTGACATGTTTTTCTCTGGTAGCTTTTAATAATCTTTATCTTATATTTTTGACATTTTTATGATGATATGTCTAGGTGTATTTCTGTTTGGGTTTCTTGTTAGGAACTCTTTGAGTTTCCTTTATCTGGAGTCTTGTTTCATTCTTCATATTGGGGAAGTTCTCATCCATTATTTCTTCAAATATGGTTTCTGCCTCCTTTTCTCTCTCTTTCTCTGGGACCCCTATGATGCGAATGTTGTTCCTTTTGATGTTATCCCAGAGTTCTCAAATGCTGTCTTTGATTCTTTGAATTTTTTTTTTTTTTTTTTTTTTTTTTTTTTTTTTTTTTTTTTTTTTTTTTTTTTTTTTTTTTTTTTTTTTTTTTTTTTTTTTTTTTTTTTTTTTTTTTTTTTTTTTTTTTTTTTTTTTTTTTTTTTTATCTCTTTGCTGGTTTTCTTGATTGAGTTCCTCTGTCCTATCTTCCAGATCACTGATTCTACTGGAAGCTTCATCCATCCTATTGTTGAGTCCCTCCACTGAGTTCTTTAATTCAGCCATCATGTCTCTTACCTGGTTTGATGTCTTGTTTTAATTCTTCTCTTTGCTTCCTGAAATTCTCATTTACTGCCTCTACTGATTTCTGGATTCCCATGAGTATGTTAATCACAGTTACCCTAAATTCCTTTTCAGGTAATTTACACACATCTGCTGTATGCAGATTTTCCCCTGGGTTTTTGATTCAATCCATCATTTCAGGTATATTTCTCTGTGCCTTGGCTCTATTTGGCATTCTGTTTATATTTCTGAGGGTTTGGTTTCCCCACATTGCATTGGTTTGATTGCACAGGATCGGCAATCAGGCTGCAGTTCGGCTCTACTCATAAGGTGGCACTAGTGGGTAGTGTTGAGGTTTGGGACTGCCTTCTCACTATAATCCATTGGGTGGGGTATCTCATGGAGTGGGGTTTCCAGTGGTTGGATATGCGGTCGGCGGGATATCCGCTCAGTGGACCCCAGGCTCCGGCAAGAAATGGTTGTTGCAGGGGTTTGATTTGGCTGATTTTGCCTACTGGCTGCACTCAGAGCAGCCATGTGGGCTCCAGCTCAGCTTCTGGTGCGCTGGCTCTCCTTTCAGCATCTCCCAATTTGGCCCTCCGTGGCTCCACTTATCAGTCCCACTGGGCCAGCCTCTGGCAACTGGTCCCCAAATCCTTAGCCTCCACCCCACAGCGAGTCTGGAGACTCCTGAGTTCCATCCCGAATCCAAATCTGCAGCTTAATTCAGACCTGTGCCAGGTGCCCTCACCATCAGCTGTGGGCTGTTCTGTCTCCAGCTGAAGTGCCAGTTGTTTCTTGGTGTTTGTCTCAGGAATATAGGTTTTTTTGTTTGTTTGTTTGTTTTCAGTGTCTGTGGGGAGCAACCCAAAAGTGCATCCTATTGAGTCACCATTCGGAAGTCAATCACATAGCATTTATATTTTAACTGTTGTTATGTTGAATATCACACTTCTATGTGATTTTAAAGCTGTGTTAATGACTTCAGTAAAAAAAAAAAATTCTTACTTAGCATACAACCATATATCTCAAACAATGGTAAAAAGTTATGTCAGGATGCTTATGAGGTCCTACAGCATAGAGAAGTGGTATTCAAACTTAGCATGCATCAGGATAACAGAAGGCCTATCAAAATAAATGGGCCCTACTCTGAGAATTGATTCAGTGGATCGGAGATTTTGTATTTCTAATAAGTTCTCACGTGATTCTGATGATGCTGGGCCCAGGACTACAGGGTTAGAAATACCTGTACTCAAATCCCAGTCTGTCACCTAATAGCTATGTAATCTAGACATGGTTTAACAGGTTTACCTCTCATTTTCTTCATGTCTTTTTAAAAGGGGCACAGGTGTTAGAGAATTAAAGAATAACATATACAAAATGCCTGGCACATGGTAAAGACTCAAATGATAGCTATATGCAATAAACTATTCTCCTGAATTCTTATGTTTGGCAGTTGAAGACAAAAACAATAATATTGTCTGGTGAAGTTTTCTATTTATACAGATATAATATATAAGATAATACAGCAAAAACGGAGAAAGGCAAAGAGACACATAGAGTGTTAAGAATTCTACATCCTGTTTAAATGGAAAAATATTCAACACAGACCTTTAAAATGTTAATAAGTATGTTATAATCCCCAAAGCAAACATACATATATTCTGAAACTATAAAGAGATAAATTAAAAAAGGAAATACACAATGAAATACTAAAAACTGTTCAAATAACCCAAAAGAGGGCAGGAAGATGAAAAAGGACAAAACCCTAAAAGAACAAACAGAAAGCTAATAACAAAATGAGAGTATTAAATCTAAACACATAAGTAATTATATTAAATGTAAATTACCTGAACATATCAATTAAAAAGGAAAGTTATTGAATCAAATTAAAAAAAAAACAAAAAAGGATAATTAAATTATCTGCCACCAAAAAATCCCTTCATTTCAAAGATGATATAGATAAAAGTATGAACATATATCATGTAAATAATAATCAAACGAAAACTGGAGGGCTATATAAATATCAAAATAAACTTTAAAGCATAGAAAAATACAAGGTGTAAAAAGAGTATTATGTACTAATAAATGGGTCAATTCACCAAGAAGATATAATAATCCTCAATGTATATGCACCTAACAACAGACTTGTAAAATCTGATGTGACAAGAAATGACAGACAAAGGAAAAATCCAATAAGTTTGTAATTATAACTAGAGATTTCAACATTCTATCTAAGTAACCTATTTGACTAAGACCAAACAAATTCAACAAGGATATAGAACTGAACTATATTTAGATCTATATGGATATAGAACCAACTAGATCTAACTGGCATTGATATAACACTCCACCCAACAGGAGCAGAGTACACTTTCTTTTCAAGTTACACAGATGTTGTTCACATAGACAGACCATATCCTAGGTCATAAAACAATTCTTAACAAATTTAAAGAAGTAAAGTGTGTTCTCAGATCATAATGAACTTAAAACTAGAGAACGGCAGAAAGATTACATAAAAATCTCTAAAAATTTACAAATTAAATGATGCATTTAAAATTCATAGATCAGAGAAGAGATCTCAAGGGAAATCAGAAAATATTTTTAACCGAAAGAAAATTTAAAAACATCAGAATTTGTACAATACAGTTAAGCAATCCTTAGAGGAAAACGTATAGCATTAAATGTCTACATTAGAAAAGAAGCTCCAAATCAATGATCTAAGTGTCCCTTTTAAGAAGCTATAAAAAAGAAAAGCAAATAAACTCAAAGTAGAAGGAAGGACATGCTTATAAGTTAACATCATAGTTAATGGTGAAAGACTGATGTTTTCCCCCATGATTGGGAAAAAGTCAACAACAGTGAACAGGTCTACTTTCACCATTTCTATTCAACATGGTATCTGAAGTTCTAATCAACATGAGGGATGACGGGTGCGGGCAGGGACATACAGATTAGAAAAAAAATAATACCCTATCTGAAGACAACAGTATTGTCTACATAAAAATCTCAAAAAATCAATTAAAAAAACCCCTCTGGAAATAATAAAATTATATGCTCATAGGATACCAGGTCAACACACAAATATCAATCATATTTTTATATAATAGCAATGAACAACTGGAAACTGAATTTTTAAATATTATTTAAAATATATTTTAAAATCCAAAAGAACCTGAAATACTAAGGCATAACTCTGACAAAACATGTACAAGTGTTATAAAATATAAACTACACTATTTAAGAAATCAAAGACCCAAATAAATGGGAAGACATGTCATATTCATGTTTCAACACAGTAAAGCCATCAACTCCACACATTTGATCTGAAGATTAACACAGCTCTAATTAAATCACACCCCGCCCAAAGGATTTTTTGGTACATACTTACTCTAAAGGCAAAATCATAGGAATTAAAATAGCCAATTTTGAAACAAAACAAAAACAAGTATCACACTAACTGATTTTAAAACTTACTATCAAGTTACAGTAATTAAGATAGTATGGTAGGAAGGATGAGACCAATGGAATATAAACCAATGGAATAGAATCAAGATAAGAAATAAACCCAAAGAAATATGGTAACTGTTTTTTGACAAACATGCAAAGATAATTCAATAGAGAAAGGTTAGTCTTTCCTAAAAATGGTGTTGCAACAACTGGACATCATGTGCAAAAATATGTGAACCTCTACCTAAACCTTACACCTTATATAAATATTAACTCAAAATGGATCCTGGATCTAAATATAAAAAATGCAAAGCTTTAAAATTTGTAGAACCTACTGGATAAAATCACTGTGACATAGGTTAGGCAAAGAATTTTCAGACATGATATAAAAAACATAATTCATAAAAAGAAAAAATTACACATTGGACTTCTAAATTAAAAAACCTTTCCTTCTATGAAAGACACTATGAAGAGAATGAAAAGGAAGTTGCAGACTGGAAGAAGATATTTGAAAATGGCATATCTGACAGAGGATTTGTAAGCAGAATATGTAAAAGAACCCTCAAAACTCAGCAGTAAGAAAACACAGATCCCAATTAAAAATGAGTCAAAGACTTGAAACTAAGACTTCACTAAAGAAAATAGATGGAAGGCAACTGACTGCATGAAAAAATGTTTATATTTTTAGACAGAGAAATCTAAGTCCTATGATAGAACAGTTTTTTAAAAAAGTGGTAATATCAACTACTGGAGAAGATATAGAACAACTACAACCCTTATGCACTGATAGTGGGGATGCAAAATGGGACAGCCATTCCAGAAAAGTTTAGTAGGTTCTCATAAAAAATAATATACTTACCATATGACCTAGCAATACCACTCTCTAATATTTATCCTAAAGAAATGAAAACTTACTTGTGTTCATACAAAATCTTGCACATAAATGTTATAACAGTTTTATTCAAAATCAACCCAAACTGGAAATAATTCAAATGTCCTTGAGCAGGTGAATAAACAAAGTGTAGTGTGGTTTATCAATGGAATACTACTGAGCAATAAAATAGAATGAATTACTGATATGTGCAACAACCTGGATGAATTTCAAAAGCATTATGAATGAAAGAAGTCAGTCTCAAAAGGTTATATACCATATGATTCCATTAATATGAAGAGATGAAGATGGGATAGCCAGGGGTGAAGCGTGTGATTCACGGGACAGTACAAGATGGTGTTTTGGGGGTGATGGATCTATTCTGTACCTTGGTTATGGAAAAGGTAATGAATTTCAAAACTCAGAAACAATTCTATTTCTCAAACCACCATACAGGTTATCAATACCTAATATTTGACTAATCACAAATATTTTGTATTACCACGAGAAAAAGACAATGAGACAATATATAGCATATACCAAAACAAAATGAAGTTTGCAATGTAACGCAATATTTCTTCAAAAAAATTTTAAAAATAAACTTTGAATAGGAAAGAAAAAAGGAAGTATAAATGAAGATTCCTCAGAAATGACAATATTGTCCACTATCAGTAATGGGAAATGTCTTGTTTTTTTTCTAATAGCACTTACAGATTTTAAATGGTTTATGCTTATTTTTCTAATGTGATTCCACGATCCCAAAAATGCACTTTTAAGACTACTGATTGAATGAATAAAGAAAATGTGGCATATATCTAAAAGAGAATAATATTGTTACAAAAAGAGAAACAAAAAGAAATTCTGACATTTGTGACATGAATGCACTTGGAGGGCATTAAGTGAAATAAGTCAGACACCAAAAGGCAAGTACTGAATGATCTCATTTATATGCAAATCTAAAAACTCAAGATCACAAGAAGAAGAGGATAGAATGTAGGTTCCCAGGGGCCAGGGTGGGGAAAAGAAAGGTATGAGCTTTTAGATATAAATAAGTTCTGGGGATCTAATGTAAAGAATGGTGACTATAGTTAGTATTACTGTTTTTTATACATAAAATTTTTTTAAGAGAGTAGATCTTAAGCATTCTAGTTCATCCCCTGGGGAAAAGGGTAACTATGTGAGATGGATGTGTAAGTTTGATTGTGATTATCATTTTCACAATGCATACTTTAACAAATTATCATAGTGTGCACCTTAAATAAATACAATTTTTATTTGTCAGTTATACCTCGATAAAGCTGAGAGGGGGATGCTTACTGGGATCAAGTACTAAGACTGATCACAATGGCACCACCCTGTAAACTATCTTCAGTAGGCATGACATTTTTTCCCACTGCAAATAAGTCCACCAAAAAACACAGAGGATTGTAATTCAAGAGAGCTAGTCAGTCTCCTTAAGAGATAGACAGACAGACAGACAGATGGACATAACAGATCTTCTTAGATTCTTATTTAAAGAAACAAAAACAACCAGATGACCTAAAGCCATTATATATGTGACCAATGTCAACATCCTTAGTTTTTCCCAGGCAAAGCATTAAATCTATTAAATCTGTGGGAGCACTGGATTACTTTCAAAGGACAACAGCATTTTTACAAGTCTTCGCAATCTTAAATCTCCTGAGATGAGCTTTAAAGTAGCAAAATCTGCTTTTTCTAGAGCTAAAAATGGTGAAATGCAAAATGTGGTGCAATTTAAAAACTGACAACAAATATTTACTTATTGATCAACACATTAATTCTGAATGCTTAAAATGTTCTAAGCCCTAAGGGTCAAACAAAAGATATCTGAATGATACCAACCCTCAAGGACTAGACAAAACAGACCCATAATATAAGTGGACACCAGAATTGCAAATAAGGAAGTATTATAAAGAACGATTAGAGAACATCCAAAAAGATGTCGAAACATCTTTTAACAATCTCCCATTTAAGTCAAATGGTAACTTAGAAGAGAAAATCTGATGTAGGGCAGCAATGGATACTGTGAAAAGAAGAATGTGCTGGAATCTAGAGGTATGTGTCAGCTCTGTTGTTAAAAACTCTTGGGTAAGTCCCCATTGCCCCACTGTGCCCAGTTAGTACCTGACACAAAAAGGGTATTTGTTCATTCACCTCCAATTTGGATTTGGTTAAGTAAGGAATAGAAAAGGGCAGATAGGGGTTCCTAAAAGGACTGACTCAGGATGTCTGCATCTCAGGACAGCAAGCTAGCTGCTAGAATTCAATACCGCCTTCTCAACTACATGAAACAAAGGATGTGATACTCAAAAGCCCAAGCTGGCTGCTGCTCTCCTTGTCTCCTCCAGGGCACAAGCTCTTATTTCAAGGGTCTTACTGTCCTGGATTCAGATGCACTGGCCCCTCACAGTCCCAGGAACCCCTATCTATATGCATCTGTCTGGCTGAGTTCCAGTCTCATCTCCGGGTCTCAGTAAGTTCACCTGGAAGAGAAGGAATTGGATCAGGTCCTTCACAGCATCACAATCTATGAATATAATAAAATAGAAATACTCAACATAGGACACAAATCTTAGAGTTATCATCTGTAAGTAGAAACAACTTTAAAAGTGCCATATGTTGTAAAAGCAAACACTACTCAATTCCTTAAACTCGAGATTCTCATCTTACTTTCAAAATAGTAACGAATAGATTTCACAGTAAAACAAACTATGCAAAACCTCATCATCATTCTTCACTAGAATGAGTTAAATTCTACAGTTCAGAACAACGGTATTCTCATAATCAAGTAGTGCTGGTGCCTCCAAAGCATCAAGAGCAAGCAGCAGCAGAAAGCCTTCGTAACTTCCAGACCTCAGATCCAGGAGTAGAAGAAAACAAATCATCTGAGCAATTACTGAATGGCAACTATGTGCTAGGCACTGTGCTAGTCCTCTATGAACCACCTTACGCAGTTCTCACAGTCTACCTATGAGGTAGCCTTGTGATTATGACAGTTTTAAAGATGAGAGAATTGAGGCCCAGGGGTGTTAAGAAATTTGCCCACAGCTACAGCCCCTCACAAATCCTTTGAAAAGTTAATCAAAGAAAGTGATATCACTCTCTGAGCTTTCAGGTCAACAAATTGATCAGGGATCCCATTCTGATCCCTTTGGCAGATGTAGGCCTACAATGGCAATGTGGACATGACTTGGTAGCATTTCTTGATGTAAGTTAAGAAATGAGCTTTGTTTTCTTTATCAGTCTTCAGTACATTTCCTTAGTGTGGTATCAGTTTCTCTGACCAAACTGAGTTTCTGGATCTGTAACTTCTGAAGAACAGACTCCCGACTCTTCAAGTTACAGTCATCTTCTGAGGTCTGATATGAATGGCACCTCCCTGGAGGACAAGCATTTTTTTGTTGTTGTTCATTAACCACAACATTCCTTTGTCTCTTCTTCTGAATATTAATTTTCTCCACCAGATTTATAACATGCTCTATATATAGCAAAAAATGTGAAGCTGAGTCACTGGAGTTCCTGAAGAGCACCAGATACATAAGTTTAAGATGTCAGGGACGGAGACAGCAAATATAATATTTTACTGAGAAAACTAAAGACCATGACTCCATTCGGAAACATAAGGCATTCATATCTGCAAGGGGGTAGGTAATAACACTGCCTGAGAAAGCAAGACAAAAATTTCTTCACAGCTCTGGAAAAAGAGAAAAGAAAGCAATATTAAATCTCTTCAAGTGCATAAAGAAGTACATGCTTTAGAAACCCATAGTTTTAAACTATGAAATATGGGAGAATGCCTTAATTTACAAAGAGCTTAGGATATACACTACACATATTGGAGAAGAATAAGTGTCTCTTTTATTAAAGCTAGACTGATAAAGTTCAAGCTGAAGCATCTAAAAAAATGGAAAATAGGCATAATCGGGATGAAAAAACTAAAATCACTTTAATCCTTCTTCCTTCATCCTCCCAATCATTTATCAGAATCTTAAAAATTAAAGTAAATTATATTTTGGATTGAGGGTAGTACGTAATTACTGAAGGAAATGTGAAAAATATTGAATAGTATGAAATGACTAAAAAGTCATCCACAATCTAACTAGTCATTGCTATTTATTTTATACTGTTCTTAATAATTTTTTAAGAAACTCAAAACTATCATACCACTTTTTTCATGTTCTATAATATGAACTTTTTATATACCCTTAAAGATGTTCTAAAGCACATGATTCTTATCATCTGCCAGTTATTTTTATTATAAACTATAAATTTTTAGGAATTGTTTTACAGTATTTAATTACATGGCTGCATCATAATCATTTAAGACGCTTCCAGCTTAACACTACAAATAGCTTACAATGAATAAGTAACATACATACACATCTGTACACATCTCATTTCCTTATAAGTTCCTAAAAATGGAATTCAGGGCAAAGGGGATGAACATTCTTAAGAATTCATTTCAAAGGGTTGGCAATTGCCAAATTGCCATTATAATGGATTACTAAATGTTTATGGCCGCCAAAATTCTATGTTGAAATCTAATCCCCAACGAGATGGTCTCATGGAGGTAGTCTTTGAAAGGTAATTAGATCATGAGGGTGGAGCCCTTATAAAGGGATCAATGTCCCATTCATGTTCCAAGAGGAGGCCAGAAAGCCAGCTAGGTATCTTTCTGCCATATGAGGATAAAAGAAGCCAGGAGCCTGCAACTCTGAAGAGCTTCCTCACCAGAGCCCAGCCTCCTATACTGTGAAATAATTTCTGTTACTTATAAGCCACCTAGTTTATTGACTTTGTTATTATACCTGAGTTAAGAAAGCCATTTAGGTGGTGTACCAATTTATGTTCCTACCAGCAATAACTATTTGCCAACACGTGATTCTTTTTTAATATAAATGACCCACTGAAGCATGCAATCAATGACACAATGACTAACCTTTTAGGATTTTCCTTTAATCTTATTTCGTAAGTTTAGAGGAAAATCTTTTAGGCAATAATATTTCTTATAGTGAATAAGTATTTGCTGCTGAGCATTTTTTGTACCTTTTCTTTTAATAAATTTAAGATTATTAAATTTAAATGGTTTTCATTAAAATAGCATGAATTTAATAAATCTATTTTTAAAACAAGTGTTCTGCTATGTGTATATTTGCAATTAAAGATGTCTGAAATGACAAAGATAATGAAAGTATACTCTGGGTTTTAAGATACTGAGTTTATCTCTTTTTATTTTAATGTAAGTCAGTTTTACTTTTAAAAAGTGAGATCATACTCTTACTAAATAAAATAATTATATACCAAAAATTATAAGGTATTTTAAAAGAAGAAAAATTAAAATAAAATTCTATATTTCCATTTCAGTTATGATGGGGTAACTAGTACTGAGTAGACTTCCTGCTATAAATGACCCTAACTGTGCAGTTAATAAGAAATACTATTTTCAAGTGTCAGACAATAGGCAGTACAGCAATGCGAATCTTGGGAAAAAGTGCAACAAAGATTCACAAATGCCTTGGATTATGTGCTCTCACTGAATTGAGGAAACAGAGTTTGAAGCTTGAAACTACTAAAATCACTGGAATGTTTGAGAGGGAAAATACTACGAAAAAAGGAGCTTCAGAAATCTGCAGAGCTCTCCTAATTCTTTGCCTGGAGACTAAGTTGCATACGCATAAGATTACATGAAGTTCATCAAAGAATAAAATCTAGGAAAAAGCCCAGTGAATTTGAACTGAATACCTGCCTCAGCTTACAAAGGTCTGGGAGATGTTAAAATTCCTGGCAGATAAAGAGATTCTTTGAACATCATGGGCATTTGATAGAGATCCCAGAAAGTCCAGACTTTTGTATTAAGGTTAAGCTAGTCCTAGAATAAATAAAATTGCTGAAACCAAAGAGAAAATCTTTAAAGCAGTGAGAGGTTTGAAAGAAAAAAAAGACATATAAAGTAAACTGTTAAGCATTATCACTGACTTCTAGAAGATAAAGAAATGATTTTAAAGTGCTGCAATAAACAAATCTGTCAATTTAAAATTCTACATACATCAGAAACAGTCTTCAAAAATGAAAGCAGAAGGAAATAACAAGGTTCTGAATTGCTCTCCTGCTATAAACAAGTAGAAAACTAGACAAAATCTGAAACAATTGCTTTCAGATATTAGATGACAGTGTGGAAATATGACTTCTGAAAGAAGGGAAACAAATAGTGTGGGAACCTAAATAAAAGCAAGAGTCTCACTGAGTTGAGGTGACAGAACTTAAGAGTTTGTGAAGTTTGGGACGGCTAAAATTTGCAGGGTATGTTACCACAAAGGAAGAAACTAAATAGAAATGCTCCCTCAAAATTCAAGTTTCTGGCTAAATACGTCTGCATATGGATACTGTAACTATGAAGTTAGAACTGAAAAACTTTGAGGAAAATAACAAATACTCAGGCTCTCTAAGCTGAACAATTACCCAAGTTTCCAAAGGCAGGCTCCTTCAGTTTCTACCAAGTAGAGTAAACAGACCTTGAGGAAAAATGGTGCACTCAAGGGAGCCACTAGAAGGGCACATTCAGTAATGGGCCCAAATGTGCTTTCAACTAAAAAGCTATTTTAGCCCCAAAACAAAAAAGTCCAAACCCTGAAAATGAAACTTAAAAATCAAGTTGATCTACAAATAAATTAACTGCTTGGCAGAATAAAACTTAACACTCAAGAAAGGGGGGGAAAAAAAAAATTAAAGCATTCAACATTTTACTTCCATTAAACGTTACCAGACATAAGAAAAAATAAGAAAGGGCACTCTATAGTCAGAATCTAAGAGCGGGAGGGGAAAAAGAATTCGACTACAAGAACTTTAAATCAGCTATTAGTTTAAAGGCTTAAAGGAAAACACGAATGCAATGAAGGAAAAATATCTCCATAGAATGGAAACTAATACAAAGATAAATAAATGAAACACCAGTGGTGGTAATGCTAGAAGTGAAAAAAAAGAAAAGGTGATATAAGAAAACTAGAAGATACATGGCTAAAAATTTTACAAATTTGATGAAAACAATATACCCACAGGTCCAAGAAGTTTGATGTACCCCAAGGGGAAAAAACAAACAAAACAACATCAAGTGGTACTATACAAAAGCAACTTTAGTGGGAAAAAAATCTGAAAAGCAGACAAAGGGAAAAGCATGTTACTTACAGAGAAACAACTATAAAAATCACCACAGATTCCTTGTTAGAAACTATGCGAATGAGATGGTGGGATAACATCTTTAAGGTGCTGAAAGAAAAAATCTCAGAACATAGAATGCTATGTTCTTAACAGGAACTCCAAAACAGAAGGCACATGGGGAGAGGGCAGAAAGGAGGTGGAGACACTATAAATGAATGTAATGTAAAAGGAATTTTTAAAGCAAAAGCAACATAATCTAGACATAAATTTCCACAAAGATCTAAAGACATGGTTATAATGAAGGTAAATACTGAAGACATGTTTCTCAGGTAACTACCTGACAAAAGCAAAAAGAAAACTAATGTTAAAGCACATATAAAATCAAAACGTATGACCAATAAACCACAAAAAAGAGGAATTGGGAAGTATAAAATCATGATTCCTACATTACACATAAAGTGGTATACTATACCACTGTGAGCAAAAAGTTATTAGTTAATACGAGCCACCACTAAAAAAAATATAAACTAAAGAAAAAGTGACCAAAGAAACAAATAAGATGGTATATTTAAATCTAAATATATCAACAACTAAATTAAAATGTAAATGGTCTAAACTAGTAGTTGGCAAAATATTCTGTAAAGAGCCAGGAAATACTTTAGGCTTGAGAACCACACTGTCTCTGTCTCAACTACTTACCCTGCCACAGCAGCACAAAAGAAGTCACAAACAGTATGTTAATGAATGGGTATGACTATTTCTCAATAAAACTTTATTTACATAAATAGGGGGCAGGCTGAATTTGGCATGCCAAACATAATTTGTCACTCATGATCCAAACTCCAAATTAAAAGAGGCATTGTCAGATTGGAATAATAAAAGCAAAATTTAGTGATATGCTCTTTATAAGAAACCCACTTTAAATAAAATGACCAATAGGTTAAAAATAAAAAGATGGAGAAAGATATGCCATGAATATTAATCATAAGAAATTTTAGTATCAGACATACAGACTTAACAACAAGGGAAATTACCAGGAATAAAGAAGGGCACTTCATGACAGAGGGGTCAATTCACTGTAAGGCTTAACAACCCTAAATGTGCATACCCCAAACTGCTACAACAGTGCTTGAAAGATGAAACAATATTTAACAAAACTGAAGAAACAGACACAGCCAAAATTGCTGTTGAAAACTTCATTTCTCCTCTCAGTAATTGATAGTACAAACAGACAGAAAATAAATAAAAATATAAGATATGGGTACCAACCTTATCCAACTGACATTTATAAAACACTCCAAGTATTGAACATTTACCAAGATAAACCATATGCTGAGCCATACAACAACCAAAAATTATTGGACTGAAACTAAGAGTATGTTTCCTGACCACAATAACATTAAATGAAAACACAGTCACAAAAGGATACTTGGAAAATCCCAAATATTTAGAAATTATTTGAAAACTCTTTGAAACAACCAATGGATCAAAGAAGACATTCCAAGAGGAACTGGAAGTGATAATGAAAATTTACAGCTTGACATGTAGATAATTACAAAAAACTTACTTAAAAATCAATGATCTAAGCTTTCATCTTAAAAATCTAGAAAAAGTAGAGCAAAATAAACCCAAAGTAAGGAGGTAGGGAGGCATCAGTGAAAGATAAGAATTCAAATCATGAAGAGAAAATCAATGAAACCAAAAGGTGATTATTTGAAAGGAGTGATAAAATTAATAACCCTCGGCTAGACTAATAATGGTGGTGGTGGGATTCATCAAATTTCAGAAATAAAAAAGCAGGACTATAAGTCAGACGCTACTGACATTAAAAGAAAATACTATTTCATAAAATGTATAATTTATTTTCAAACTAAAAAATTAGGTAAGTTAGATGACAAATTCCCAAAAGAAACAAACTGCCAAAATGGACATAAAAATAAAAAAATCTAAATGGTCATATTTATTCTTTTTAAAACTGGATCCATAATTAATAGTTTCCACAAAGAAACCTCCACACCCATAGATTTCACTGGTGAATTCTACCAAATATTTAAGGAAGAATATCAATTGTATACAAATTCTTCCATAAAAGAAAGGAAGAGGGAACACTGCTGGTAGAAATGTACATAAAACGATAAACCCACCTTGGAAACTGTCCTCTCAGTTTCTCAGAATGTTAAATACTCTATCATGCAGCAATCCCATTCCTAGGTATTCACCCTCAAGAAAAGAAGGTCTCTCTCTCTCTCTCTCTCTCTCTCTCTCTCTCTCTCTCTCTCTCTCTCTCTCTCTCTCTCTCTCACACACACACACACACACACACACACACACACACACACACAGCCTTGTACACAAAATGTTTAGCTTTTGTCTTAATAGTTGAAAAGTGGGAAAAAAACTCTCCTCAGTAATAATATGGTCTATTAATAGGTGGAATACTAATCAGCTACTAAAAGGAACTACTGTTAGATGTAACACTGATGAATCTGTATTTTAAACAAGATCTTTTATGTTTAAGCCTAGGAAAGTTTGAGAACTACAATTATAGAAGTAGATAATAAGAAAACAAAAATATATGAGGAATTTAAGTAGAATATAAACCATCAGTTCCTATATATATATAATTAGTTGCTACATACCCTATGCATATCACAAATAATGTTAGCAATTGTCATTTTCCATAAATTTGTTATTTCAATCATTTTGCAATATTTTCTTTTCTGTGTTCAATTTTCTACTTATGTGCTTCCAAGGCATTCCAATTCCAAACTTTAGCCTTCAATCATATGACTACACTGTGTTAATCCCAACGCAAGCTGTGCATTTTAGATGACGAACCCGCTGTGCATTTTAGATGAGGAACCCTATTGCCCAGTTCCTTTGCTGTTTCTTCCTTAGTGCTGTACTTCTGGGGTTCTGCTTTCCCTACCTCTTAATAGTGTTTCTGTTACTTCTCTCTGCACAGCCTTGTCTTTCTACCTCCTTTACAACTGAACCAAAAACTCATCTTTTCCACTAAGTGCTAAACCACCTCAGATTCTTTCCAAATTCCCTCAGCACTTGAAGATCTTTTTCCTAATAGATGTATTTATTTTACTGAAGTTGGACACCTCATCTCAATGACTCAGTAACTCCATGCCCTGGTTTAAAGAGCAGAACCTTTGAGGGAGAATTGAAAAGATTATAGCCCAGATTATAGCCCTCCTTAAGGTGCTTTCCCTTACTCTTCCCTCTTAAAGTACGATCACTTGCCAGAGCCTTAGGCTCTATGGGATTGGAGAGGTAAGAAAAAAGAGAAAACAAAGAAATGGCTGATTTAGGCTGCTCTGGATTAGATTCTAAAGAAGGTTAAAAAAAAAAAAAAAGAAAGAAAAAGTCTTCAGGCTTCAGTATCTGCTCAGACTACCCAAGGAAGTAACAGGATACCAAAAGGAACTTCAGGTGAAGAATCAGAACGTTCACTTATCTAGGAATTCCCTGTGTTATACTGGATGGACAAACAGGATATGGCACACTGCTTCAAGGACACTAAAATATTTCTGGTTTTCTGGCATCAAATATTCTAAAATATCTTTGTAAGGTTAGGCGGCAGGGGTTTGATTAGAGACCAACAACAGATAAATTTTAAAAGATATCTACAGTCTTGAACTAAGTTCCAGTACTGGCAATTACTTTTTAGTTTGCATCTATTATTATTTAGGAATAATAGTCATTACTTACTTAAGTTTAGAACTTTGTACTATAAACTTTATACTTTGCAAATTCTATCTATAAACCTGACCACGCTCCTGATCTAGACTCACATTTTCAATTGGTATCTTGGTCATATATTTACTATCTAAAAATCACAACTACTTTCCTGAATGTAAACTCAGTATTTCTCTTCTCTCACATATGTACATATTATTCTACTGCCAAGTCCGGAAACTTATACTCATCCTCAACTTCTATTACCCTCCAACACTAACCAAGTCTGAAACTCCTAAGTATCTCTGAAATCAGCACTCTTGTTTCTATCCTCACTACAAATTTCTTAATTCAGACCATCATAATCTCTCTCCTGAACTAGGGCAGAACCTTAAATGGCATCCTTGACTGTGATCTACTCACCAGAGGCCAGACAGAATGCCTCATTCATTCATCCTATCTCCACTCTCTTTTCCTCTTGACTATTCTCTTTATTAATGCCATAATTAGTTTTCTCCCTTACCTATAAAACAAAGCAAATCCAAACCTCTAAGTATGGCATATGAGACTACTCACAATTTGTTCCCATTCTAACTTGGTTCTAATCTGATTTTCTAATTTTCTTTTTCAGTCATTTAAACAGATCAAACCTCACCATTCTCCTTAACTACACTATGCCATCTCATTTTTAATAATTTAGAATAAATATTAACTCAGTCTATTTTATTTTATTTTATGTGTTTCCTTATACTATTTAAAGCCATTAGCTAAACCTGTAGAGGTGTAACAAATGAAAAAACAATGAGAAGATAAAGTCTCTATTAGTTTATTTTTGTAGCCTTCTAATGGTCAGGGTAGACTAAATGAAAAGGTGACTAAAATGTTATAGTTAACTATTGGATGAGTGTCTTCCTTTCAGCAAATTAAATGCTAAAATTCTTTAGTTTTAACACAACAGAATTATTACTCTCCTTTTGACTGACATTCACAAAAAGCGTGATAATTCAATTTTATCGCATTTATTTTTTTTTTCATCTTTAACACCTTTCCCAATTTCAGGTGTTTTTCCTCTTTCACAGTATCTTCTGTCCACCCTTCACAAGAATGTAAGTATTTCTCTATCACTCTTATTGGTGGACCATTTAAAAATTTATAAAACACTTTCATATAGACTCACTCACTTGGTTCTTACAACCTCATATTCTAGGATTCCCAAACCAATAAATATGTAAAGTGTATGTGCGCAACAATTTATATACAGTAGATGCTGCCCTTATAAGTAAAATATACGATACTTTCTTATATATTTAACTAAGATTTGGGAAAAGTGCATTTCAAAAAATGTGGTTGTTCATCTAACATACTGTTATTCCCTCTGCCTAGAACGCCACAAACCCTCTCCGCCTGCGCATGTCTCGAGACACAGCTCAAGCCTTCCCTGCTCCCAGAACAAGAATGCCACAATCTCAGCAGCATCCTAATGTTCTCACTACTATTTCACACCACTAAAAGAATGCAAGTTTCTGGACTCCCACTCTGGGGTCTTTTCTACCAAACAATATTTTCCTTATAAATTAATATTACTTTTATTAATGGCCATTAATGACCCAGCACTTTATAAAAGTAAAAAAGAGAAACATTTTATGGTGGCTACGGTTGCTTTATCAAACTCAAGGTAGAAATTACGTCAAAACCTTTCCTTAAAAAATAAGAATGTAAGGAATCTCTCTCTCTTCTCCGAATATCTAGAACCCAGCTCTTTTGTGGTAATGACATGTGAAGCCGCCATAGCAAAAGGTAAGAGAGCAATTCATAAACCCTAACTTAACTATTACAAGTTTCAAGAGATGCCAACTAATATCCTAGCAAATGGTTAGGATTAGCAATCAAAGACCAGTGCCTTAGTCCCAGGTCTATCACATACCGGCTGACTTTGAAGTCACTTACCCTCTGTGAGCCAAATATCTTCTGATAAAAGGCCACACACCTCTCAGAATTAAGAATTAATTAAACGAAAGAATGTCTGCAAATCACTTAACCTGAAACATAATAAACAATTTTTAAATATGGTAACATCTTTTAGCATTACTTTTTTTTTTTTTTTTTAAAGGAAAGGTGCAGGCAAAAATGAAGATAAGTAAGCAGAAAAAGAGAGGAGGAAGAAGCACTTCACTTACGTTATTTAGTCGTTCGCACTGGTTGTTCCCCTAGTCCTGGGACGCAAACCCTGGTCCTTGGGATGCATGTGGACTATGCCTGGCTGCTACTCCACCAAGGCACAACCTTTATCACTACTTTTATGTACAACATCATTTTGTTTTCAGAACCATATTCAACAACCTTCAATATATTCTTGGACTTGGTGGCTGAATAGCAAGTACAATAAATGCCCTCAAGGAAGTAATCTCTATGACTTCTGGATCCTCTCCTGGGTCCAAACTCAGGTCCTATAAATATTATTTGGGATATCTCCTCCTAAGTGCATTATCTTGTTCTCTGCCCCATGAAAACTCATCAAAGGATGTTCCTGTAGCTTCTCCTTGCTGCCCTGGCTTTTAACTATCCGGAACAACACAAAGAGTCAGTTGCAAATCTGGCAACTTTCACTGCCAGTCTGCGTTTTAAATCACTTCTAAAAATGTTAAAGAAAATTGTCCCCAGCACTGATCACCTGAAGGGTAATGAGGTTGGACTGCCGACTCATATTAATAACCAAACTCAAAGACTAAATAATTAGATACATTTAATTATGTTTTAGCTACTTGCATATTTTAACCCTTAAAGAAAGTACTTGTCAGATTCAACTCAGTATTTAGTAAGTAATTTTAGCTTTAGAATTTATTTCAGCATTTTTCCTTATTCAAAGACATGCTAGCCTGTAGAACACAGGACAACTTCCTATAAAATTCTGATCTCCCTCAACATTGTTCTCTATTCAATCTCTATTCTTATCCTAACTGCTCTTCCTCTGACTACTCACCATATATGCAGACCTGGTTAGTTCCTAAATCATTTCCAGTTCATCATTCTATTTCTCATGTTCCATTTTAAGTATATTATTTAAATAAGCTTATATTCTTTCATTAAATTCCTTGAAATACAGTATTGCAATACTTGATTACCACTGCTTCTATTCTGAAGAATCTTGTTCAAAATAGAAAGACTGACATTATTCCTGTTATGGCAGTCTTCGAATAAAATAAGGAAGTCATTACTTCAAGACAGTCTCAGAGCAGATAAGCCCAATTTAAAATACATTTCAAATATATATTTTTTTCAAAATGATCTTCCTCTTATCAGAACTGATAAAAAATTACTGTATGATATCTTATCAAAGAAAAAAGTAAATTTAGATATTAGAATGTAAAGTTAAGATGCTTAGGGACTACTAAGAAACTGTGGAAACATTCTCACTATACTCGACAATCTCTCTCAAGTTGTTCTTTAGAAGTTTTCACTTATAAGTAGAGTAAAGGCAAGCAACTAATTCTCAAACTATTCAGATGTAAATTCACTCAAAGCTAACATGAGTCAGCAATCCAGTCTAATTACTTTTCAAGATTACTTCTACTCTAACCAGATTCGAAAGTCCTTCTCCCCTTGTAAAAGTAGGATAGTTGTCATGTGCCCTGATGGAGCAGCAGTTAGGTCAATCGCCTCTGAAGGATGCAGGTCACATGCCCTGGGGTTCAACAACCAGTATAAACAACTAAATGGAAATAAAAGTGCTTCTTCTTCCTCTCTCTTCCTGTCTGCCCACTTGCCTTCATTCCAGCCTGTACCTTTCCTTTAAAAAAAAAAGTTGGAATGGAATCATACCATTTAAAAAAAAAGATAGTTGGCTAACTCAGCTGATGAACTTATTAAGGCAGGCAAGGCGTCCATGAATTTTAAATACAAATAACAGGCAATTCACAATGCCACAATTATTTCTAAATACATAAAGAAAATCCTAACTCAGTGAAAAAATGAATAATGGTTGGTTGTATCTTACTATAACATGGCATATCTGAAGCTTTCTAAAACCGTATTTAACTAATTCATAAACATTATTAGATTATGTAACCATACCTGAAGAATCTTCATGTCTAAATTCTGCAAAATTCCTAAAAGTATGTCGTGAATTCAGTAAAAGTGTTCCAATTAATAAAAGAAATTTGAAAATTCCTCGCCTAGACTTACACCATAGATCTCTAGAACTCAGTGCATTTTCACTAGAATACCCGCAAATCAACTGTTAGCATTTTGGTTCTAGAATAATGAAACTGCAACAAGGGTCAAATGGGACACATTCACTCTAACTTGCTACTCAAATCTAAATAAATGTCCAGGATGAGCAGAGGAAAAAGGACCCAAACATGAGTGCATCATTCAAACATTCATTTATCTAAGAATTTTTGTAGCCTCAAAGTGACTTCATTAACAGCAGAGAAACAAATGAGTATCCAAGCGCCTGCAGATACCTAAAGAACCAAAGAGAAAAATGTCTAGTATGTATTGCACCCTTACCAAGAGCTAAGGAAGCACTTTTAATCCTCATCACTACTTAAAGTAGGTGCTTTTATTACCCCCTCTTCACAGGTGACAAAACCTAGGTAAACACTAGTTAAATCACTTGACATAGATCATAATGTTAAGTGGCTAAGATACAAATCTAGTCTTTATTACAACCATGGTAAAAAACTATTGTTTTCATACTTATCACATAATTTTATTACTGCTCTTTTTAAAAATCCATTTTAACATATCTAAAACTTCACACCTACTAAAAGTAGTAACTTTCATGTAATTTACTTGGAAAGTATTTTGAATTCTGAAAATCTTTTAAGCATTTAATTTTAGCATAAAATTATAGGACAAAAATCTAAGGCAGTCATCTAATATTTTAATCTAGATGAATTTGCCTCTGATGAGTTAGAAATATCAGCACTTACACTAACAATGCAGCATATTGTTGTGAACTTTTCATAAAAGCTCATCCTGTTTCATATGATTTCAGAAGTCAACTCAAACTTCCCTCTCCTTAGAAGTGAACATCATAAATAATCCAATAGCTGGCACTAGAATGCTTTAGAAATAATGTGAATGCAGTAAGGTAGAAAAAACCCTGAACCACAGTCTAGAAACGTGCCCACCAATCCTGGCTCCCACAATGACTATCAATTTAGTCCCTTCCACTGCTCTGAGCCTTGGTTTCCTGAAAAATAACCATCTCCTTGGTCTACTCTTGCAGCATTAAAAGAAAAGTGACTCACACACATACATCTTTTTTCCAAGCTTCCCATTCTCATTCTATTATTACTACTACTTCCCAGGCATTAAGCATTATTTTTCCTTAGTTCTACAAAAGGAGAAAACAGCTCAATCTAAACAAAGGTGACTGGGGAAAGCCTTCACTTCTACCACTGGGTTGCCACAGATGGTTCCGAAGGTGAAGAATGTAGAAGCTATTATAATGTTAAAGGATGTTAGGTTTCAATATTTTAGGCTACTATTTTGTGAGCCAGCATATTCTCCCTATGGAAGAATAGTAAAATTCAAGGACAATAGGGAGGAAAAAAAATGTAATTATCCCTTAGTTATTCAAGAGCTAAGAAAGTGCCAACTGAAAATATTAATGGCCTTTTGCAGAAACCCTTTCTCTGATGAATTACATTGAAGGGCAAAAATATCTACAACATTTTCTAAAATATGTTGAAATGCTAACAAAAATAAGCTTTGTTATGTAGTTTGTGAGGAATTAATAAGATATATATATGTATATATTTATGGTTAAGAACATTTTAAAAAGATCTAGCTGTGCCATTCACAGCTTCCTCTTCTCAGTGACAGGAAGAACCTCCATGAACTGCCAAAGATTCTGGGGACTGCTATTTCCTAACCGTGGTATGCATTTACCTATGTCCCTAACCCATTCTGGAGTGCTATGCAAATACAAGATTATTAAAATTAAACTAAGCATTTGCTATTAAGATTCCCAACTGTTAGAAAGTTCAACCTGATTTTAATGTTGCTTTCTAGAGCTGTTAGCTTACCAATATCTTTCCACTTCAAGTTCAAATATATTAAAACATACAGAACTCCTGGTTCAACTGTGCATAACCTTGTAAAGAAGAAATCAAAAGCAAGGGAAAGAAAGCATATGAATTACTTATTAATCTTGTGAAAGTCAGTAGCAAGCTGTAATAGTACAGTCCAGTCTAAATTTAAATTGGAAAGAAAGAAGCCCCTACTCTTGGATGGGGAGACTGAAGAAAATATCTTCAGCAGATGGAAAAGCTGCTACAAGAATTTCAAGGTGCAGTTATGAGAATTTCCAGCAAAACACCATCAAACACAACGTACATTTTAAAATAAAAGATAACTGACAGAGTCCAGAAGCGAGTCGCCTTTGGGTTGGAATGTCAAAAGAAAACGTCAAAAATCACCTCATCATTCCCAGCCTTTCAAAGTTCTGAACCAAACCAAACGTATACTTCAACTGTTTCTTAGCACCCTTCTTGAAAAGCCCCAGTCTAAAAAGTCACTTGCTTCAGCTACCTAAATGCCCAAAGCCCAGCACCAAAAGAATCTTGGAACCCAAGTAGTTGCAGAGGGGTCCAGTGCCCGCCTGCGCATCCCTTCGGGTTAAACCTCCGGAGCTTCTCCAGTCACTTCCCCCATTCAAGCTCTCGGGTTTCCTCATCTCATCTCCCAGTGGACCTCTCCTCCACCGACTTGAGGACCCCAGGGTCTGAGCCTTAGAACCCCAGAAACTTAGCCGGTGCCCCCTTCCCGGCAACGCTAGCAAGTGCCCTAAGTGGTCTCCCCCGAACCACCACGACCCGGATCAAGACCATCCTGACTAGCCCCGGGACGACCCTCTTCCCCTCCGGTCCGCGTTTCTCCAACCAGAAAAACAATTCTACAGAAATGCACCGCCAGCCTACTATGCGTAAGCTCGCACTACGCGCAGCGAGGTCTGCACTGGGCTCTCGGCCCCGGGACGCCGTCCCCCGCCAGCCGTCCTCTTCCCCGCCCGAGGGTCGGCGCTGCCTCCAACCTGGGTGTGGAGGCGCCGGCCGGGGGCGGACGGAGCAGCGCGCGGGGACCTGGGGCGGGCCTCTTAACGGCGGAGCGGAGCCGGAGAGCGGGTGCCCGCCGGGCCGGTGTCGGGTCGCAGAGATACTCACCGGTCCCGGCGCGCGGGGCGGCCTCATCCAGGGGCACCTGCGGCCAGGCAAGACTGGCCCGGACGGCGCAGTCACCGAGAGGGCGAGTCCGCCCGCTGGCCTGCCTGTCAGGTCCCGTCCCCTCCGGACTGCCTGATGGAGCACAGTGCTGCTTCCTCCGGACAGCCCGGGGACCCCAGCACTGCCGGATGCCCCCGCCAGGCCCCCACCCCCTTCCCCGACCGCCTCCCACTCTTCACCCTTTCCCCTCCCCCCTCCCCCCAACCCCCACCGAATGGAAAATACCTCCCGGGGCGGGGGTCGGCGGGGGCACGCCTCTCTGAAGGGCAGCCTACCGTGACCAATAGCAGGCGGGGCTCTGGAGGGGCGGGATTCCTAGCGGCCAATCCGGAGGCGTGTAGGTGAAGTCCGAGGGAGGGAGGCAGGGAGCGAGAGGTGGGCGGCCCGGGAGTCAGGGAGGTCCGGCTGCTCGGGTGCTCGCAGTGCGCGGCTGCCATTTTGGAGTCGGGCAGCTGCGAAGGCGCCCCGGTCCGGCCCGGGGGAAGGGGAGGAGCCAGTCAGGTGGGAGAGAGGCGATCACGTGTCATTGAGAGGCGGGATAAAGCGGGCTGCGGCTCGAGGGGAGGGGTTGGCGGCGGCGAGTCACGGGGGCTGAGGGAGCTCACGTGGTCGGGGAAAGGCCACCGGTGGGCTTGGGGGCGGGAGGTCAACCTGAGGTGGGAGAAGAGCGACGGCTTTGTTCCTGGTTTCAACTCCGTTACGGGAAAGGACAGGAAAAATGATGAATGGATGGCATGCGTGCCGAGTAGAAAAACTGAATGAGTCTTCTAGCTCCCTCCAGCATGAAGCCACCGGTTATTAAATTCTAAGAGCCTGGGGAAAACTGGCCGCTTCGTTTAATTCGAGTATGCCAATCCCCGTTCCCAGCTGTCACCGATCTGATTCACAGATAGAGTGGAGGGCTGCTTGACCCCACTTTTTGCCTGCACTTTACACGGAAGGGCCCCCGCTTTAGAAATGGCTGAACATGTGGATGCATAGTTGCGCCTTGTGGTACTGGCAAGACTTTCCTTCTGGTCCTTTGGAAACACTGTCATTCATAAGCATTCTGTACAGCTCCAGACCCGTGATGATGTTCTAACGCCGCAAAACTTAAAAAACAAAACAAAACAAAAAACGCGAAAATCAGACTCGTCTATGCGACCCTGCCTAGCTGTCATTTATCCTTGTCACGTTTCCAGTACAAGCTAAATTAAACTCCCTACTAGTCTTAAGTATTTCTCTCAAGACTTCCAGTGAGATTCACACAACCGACGTCAGGGTTATTGTTTCGTGTTTTGTCTTTGATTCTATAGACTACATATTCTTAAAACTTTTTCTCCTTCCCAATGCACCCTGCACCCCAGCTTCCCTGAGACCAGTAAACCTTCAGATTTGTCTCTCTTCAGTTAACCTTTCTAAATCTGCTCTGTTGGCCCTTTGAGAGTTCCAGACTCTTATCTTCAGTCTTAGTAGGTACATGGTCAATCTGCTGCTCACTAGGTGAGCTCACCATTTGATGGTTGAGTTAAAGGCCCAGAGCTGAATGTTTTTGGAAACCTCTCCACTTGAACCTCTTCATGACACACACAAATCAAAATTCAAAATACCCTCAGAAGTCTAAAACCCGTCTCCTTCTTTGCTTCTTCTTGGATAACATCACTATCCACTCATCCAAGCCAGGAACCAGGCACTGGGAGTAGTCCTCCATGCTACTCCTCACTGCTGTAACACCTCCTTACCCCTTCTAACATTATCCAGATTGTATTTACTATAGTCCCTTTCCTCTATTTCTACAGTCATTGCCTTTGCTGGGTCATTTATTCATTAATCCAGTATTTACTGAGCACTTTTCTATATACCAGACATTGCTTGAGATGCTCAGGAGTAGTGAACAAAATGACAATGTTCCTAAATAGAGACAAAGAACAGAGGAGTAAATAAGCAAATAATTCAGGGGGCGATAGATGCTATGAAGACCAAAATAAAAGAGGAAAAACCTGTAAGGACGTCCAGAAACCTCAGGCCCTCCTCTTCCCTTCTTATTCTCAATCATTTGCCCTGATTCTTTAACCTAGATTCTTGATTTCCTTTGATTTCATCTGCCAGTATTTTCCTGTCTTTATGTTATAACTACCTAAATATAAATCTCCCAACTAGAAGACAAGGTACTTTGAGGGCAAGACTCATGGCTTTGTGCCTCCACAGCACCTTGACCCTGAATAGGTGTTCATAAAATGACTATTATTGAATTGGTGATTCTCTTGACCCCTAAACAGGCCACCACAAAAGCATCTCCAGCCCAAATCAGAATGGGAAGGTCAGTGAAGTCACCTGTTCTAATTTAGTGCCTCCCTGAAGGGGACAGGGTAACGGTGAGTGAGGTCACCTGTTTTGGTCCCTTCCAGGCCTGGCATTCCATGATGCTGCACCCTATGTGTGGCAGTAGTTGCTTCAAAAACAGCCCTTTCCTTGACAGTGCCAAGTACATGTGGGCGATATAAAAGTACTCTTTGTTTCTGAAGATGAGCTTCAAACCCAGAGAACTCTGGGTGAATTGCCAGAATAGGCCCTGCAGGAAAAGGCTGCAGTTGCCACTTTGTGTTTCCAGGCCCTTGGGTATTGCACCCCAACAGGGAATGAGACGTTGCCAGTTCCGTCATCGTCATTGTAATTAAATCCAAGTTTTGGCAGAGGGCAGTACGTAATTATGAAGTATTATTATGGTTTTTATCATTATTAGGCACCCAGCTGCCCAGCCCAGGAAACCACAGTAGTAAAACATTGAGAAGCCAAGCGCCTCTCCCAGCTGGCATGAATCAATACCAGGTGTATTGGCACACTGTCTTGCAGCTCTGCTCATCAAAATGAGACCTTCTGTCCTCTCTTTTTGGCAAAATAAAAATGTAAATGAATGGAATGAGGAAATGTAAAGAAAGGCCTTTGCCACCACTCTGGATCAAATTTCTTTTCCCCCCGTCTCCCTGGAATGATTTCTTCTCATCTATGTATTTATTGTGGAAATCTTTTTCAACTATATTCTTTGACTTGCCAACTTCCTAAATATTGTTCCCAGTGTCTCCTGAGGATGTATTAGTTAGGATGGGAATACAGAACGTAAGAAAGTAGTTGTACCTTCAAGAAACTTATTTAGACTAAATAATTAGTATTGTCAGGCTTGACAAGAAATCTGCCTTTTACTGGGTGCCTACTCAATGTCATACTCGGCATTTTCACATGTGCTTTCTGGCTTAATCCACATCACCCTAAAAGGGCAGTTTTATTATATTCATTTTCTTCAAGGATTTAGTAAATGGCAGAATGGAGAATCCAACACAAACATACAAATTGGTGATTGAATCCTCATGAAGGGTATGTCCGACTGATAGGAGAATTTGAGTATCAGACTTCGCTTCCTTCTATCAAATTAAAAAAAATTTTCTTTTCCCTACAAAGTAGATTTTAAGCTGAGCACTGAAAGGACAATTGAGAAGTGATGTTGAAGAAATGGTGCCAAATGAGGAGGCCAAATTGGCTATAAGCCGAAAATCAATCAATAAAAGAAAGACTTTGCGTTCAGCAATGAATGAGTCATATTCTTCTAGTACCCTGGTTGTCTCAGCTATATCAAATGCAGAAGCCAACTAGGGTGGTACAGGGTGGGCAAAGGATGGTGCAGGAAGGCTTAAGGAGGGAAAATTTCTGAAGGGATAACTCCCAAATGACCCATGAACTGGCACAATGACTTTTGGAGCAGTAGAAAATGTGGCAGCTTCCACTACTGCCAGTCACTTGTTTTTTAGAAGTTGTTTATAGAGCAATTTCCTAGTCTGTTCATTTCTTCTAAAACAACAATTTAAAAATAATTTGTTTAACACTGCATTGTACAAAGCACTTCACTTCTATTCTTAGTTAGATTTTTAAATGGATTTAAGATTTAATAAAATACATCCATTTTAAGAGTACAGTTTGATCTGTTTTGAGACACCAAAAGTTACTGCTGTAACTACTACCATAATCATGAAATTGAATATTTTTGTCACCCCAAAAATGTTCCCTTGTGACACTTTGTAGGAGGAGTTGTAATACAACTCGTATTTTGATGGCTCCAAAATCTAGATCTTCAGCTTCGACTTTGCTTTCAAAAGCTAGGTCCATATTTTAGCTACGTACTTAACTCATCTACCTGGGTGTTACAGACATCGTAACCAAACAAGACTAATGGCAAATGCTTTATCTTAGTTACAAGAGAATCCTCATCTCCCATTTCCCATTTCCATCTCAAATCACTCTTCTGTATTCTCCAATTTGTCTTCCCTGACTTGATAATCATCTATCACATGAGATAAACAAGAAATTTTTCAAAATAATTTTTACTCCTTCCTTTCTTCCACTTCCCAAAAAAGTGATTCTAACTCACACAAACGTTTAATCGGGCTTTTCCATTTCCCTTATCTCCGTTCCGAGGCTTGTCCATCTTGCATGACTGGAGGACAATAAAATTGCTAATCTGTTTCTTCAAGCTCCAATTCATCTACCAGGTTGACCCTCGAATTTCCCCAGATCTGATTGTTTTAACCTTCTGCTTTCAGAGAAGGCATAGTTGTGTACAAAGTGGCACTGAAAATCTTTCGTCATATGGTCTCAGCCTCCCCTCTGGACGCCTCTGCTCCCCGCTGTGTAGAACATACCATGTATTAGCATCTTTCTGGATTTTTCATCAAATCTCTATCTGAAATGTGCCTCCTCCACCTGAAAACTTCTCATCTTTCACAACCCTATTATATGATTTTCTTCAGTGACGTCGTCCCAGACCTCTCCAAATAGAAAGTCTTTGTCTGTGTTACACTTGACCTGCATTTGCACATGCATTTATCACACCGACTACATACAGCAGTAAAATAGGAGAGCAGGCTTAGAAGATCTAGGTGTTACTTAAAAATCTCATTCCTCACTAACTGTGCCATCCAAGACAAGTCACATAAGCTCTCTGAACTATAGTTTTATAATCTGTACAAATGTAATCATAGCTATATCTTATTCTTGTGGTGATCAAAGGGAGTAATTATAAATGTGAACCTGATTGACACTATACAGATATTATAAATTATAACCATAAAACTGTATCTTTGGATTGACTTTGCACTCTTTGAGTACAAAACTAATGTCCGGTCATCTTCATCTGTCTTCTACCTAACATAGTGCCTGGGCTTGCTTGTTGCCTAGATTGGTTTACAACTTAAGTTGTGATATAATTTTATTATAGAATCCTATCTCTCACCTTAATCTCTTCGCTTTCTACAATGTTTCCTCAAAAGCCAATCATGGCATCCTCATTTCTTTTTAGAATTACTTCTTGCCTTTATAGTGAAAGAGTGATAGTGAAAGGTCTCTGAGGAATTACAATAAACAAACTATCCATGATTAATTTTAAATTACTTCATTTATTCAACAAAAACTTTAGAATCATTATGTGTCCCAGACCTGTGCTAGGCTCTGGTCACAGAGAGATAAAGAGATTTCATAGAACTCACATTGTAGTGGGACAGATGTGAATAAATAAAAGAAAAACGTTAATCTACGCAGTTAGAGGTGCTACAAAAAGAACCATGTTGAGTGTGGGGCAGATGTAACCAGAGTGGTCAGAGAAAACCTCTCTGAGGACTCAGTGTTTGAGTCTTGCTTATGGGAAGGGGCATCCATCCAAAAAGGAGGGAGCATAGTCTTCCAGATGAAGGAAAGAGTACAGAGACCCTGAGTCAGGGGCAGGCCAAGCTGATGTGAGGAGCAGGTTGGAGGCCTCTGTGAAGGAGAGGAAGTGAGGGGCAGTGGTAGAAGGTAAAGAAGCAGGAGCCAGACAACGCTTGGAAGATCTGGGCAAAGACTTTAAATTTTATTCTAATTGTAACAGTAAACCACTGGAGGCTTTTAAGCAGGAGTGTGATATGATTTGATTTGTTTTTTAAAAGCTCCCCCTAACCGCGTGGAGAATGCACGCTGAAGGCAGTGGGAAGGAGAACCAGAAGACAGAACCGTTGCTTTGATTCAGACACATGCTGAGATGTGGTCTGAGTTAAGATGGAGGCACTAAGCATGGAGATGAGCAGTGGATTTGGGGCTACGTTTTGCAGATAGAACTGCAGGTCTTATGGAAGGATTTAATGACCGAGTAAGGGAAAGACATTAAAGATGACTTTTGATTGAGGTCTAAGCAATTAGGTGGACAAAGTTTCAGCTTACTGAGTTTACATGGTGCCTATGGAAATGCTGTGCTGGGTTCTGAGAATAAATCAGACACAGTTGTTTCCCTCAGAACACTCAGTCAGGGAGTATCCTCATTGGCTCAGGCAGCTGAGACATTGGCATGTGAACCAAGTAAAGTCCAAGGACCTGGATTTGAGACCCAGAGCCAGGGGGAAAAAAACCAAAACAAATATTCATAAAGATGCTTCTTCCTCCCTCCTTCTCTTTCTTCCTCTATTTTAAAAAACAATAACAACTCATAGTCTAGTGGGGAGCACTGCCTCCAGCTTTGGTGATTTCTGTGGGGCATCTTAAGCACGTTGCGAGTTATACACAAGTTATAGTGAGAGTGTCAGAAGGCCCAGGTCCAGTCCAGCTAAATGAGCCACTCTGTGGGGGATATAATTAGGGAACTTTCTCTGTATTTGCAAATGGGAGCAGTAATGCACATTTTCTAGGCAACTGTTAACTCTTGATGAATAAAGTATAATCGTTCTCAGCAACATCTTCCAGATACTTTGATTTGTTACTCATTTTCAACAACACCTCTTTAGACACACTGGGAGTCAGTGTGGTTCGGGCTTCTGCTGTAGCGCCTACTCCACCTGTAGCCACCGCGCGCCTCTGGTTCAGGGTGCATTCTGGTTTGTGCTTGTTTGTTTCAATTACAGTTTTATGAAATTACCATATGACTGACTCCTCAATGGCTTCTCCCAAACGTTTTCTTTCTCGTATTGATATTTGACCAGCTGGTATATTCATGTTTCAAAGGTTTATAGTGAAAGGCTTCTCTCCCACTCCGTACCTCCCATCTGTTCTCCCAGCCCATGCAGCTGACAGGTAGAAATAACTACTTATATTGGTTCTTCTATCTATCTTTCCAGTATTTCTTCATGCAAATACAAGCAATTCCTGTATTTCTGCTCATCCCCTCTTCTTACCTATGAAGTGGCATATTATATCTTCTGATTGCATCTTGCTTTTCTAACATTATATCTTAGAAATCTTTCATATCAGCATTAAGAGAACTCCCTCATTCTTTTAAACAACTACATAGCATTACACTACAGGATGTGCTATCATTTAATCACTCCCCTATAGATGAGCATTAGGGATGTTTCCCACCTTTGCTATTTATTACAAACAATGCTGTAATTAATAACCTGGCATATATGTCTGCAGGTATATCCTTAGGATAAATCTCCAGAAGCCTCCCAAATATCTTAATATACATTCCAAAGAATGTATATCTTAGTATACATTCTAAGATGGTATGACTGGTTTTCCAAATTAGAAAATCAACTTTCCAAGGATTCACTCTCACATTCCATTAAGAGTTGGGGGCCCATATATACATATACAGATACATACACAGGCCTGTTCTGAGCCTGTATATTATATCTTTGAGTTTTTTCCAATGAGGAAATGTTAAAAATATTTACTGCCTCTCCTGCAACCAATAATAATTGCCATGATGTTTTTAAAAGGAAGAGGAAAACTGAAAGAGAATAATATTTTATTGAATTATATCTTAGTTATGAACTGCAAATTCTAGAAAATAGTTGCATTTTCTTAATTCAAAAGATAGGAGCATTTCTAGAATGAAATCTTAGATGGGGTTGATGGGAGTTGAGAACTTGAAGAGTGTACAGTGCTCCCTTAGACCTAGGGTCAAATACCCCTTGACTGTTTTCATTAGCATTCCTTTTCCTTTTCTTTGGTTCCTTTCCTTTTCTTTGTTTTCTTATAGTTGCTTTTAGAAAATAGGTTGAAAGGCTCACTGCAATGGGTAAACTTTGGTAAATATGTTTTATAACTAGTCCATGTAAAGTAAGTATTCTATCTTTACATTTAGTTCCATCAGCCTCCAAAATCTTTTTTTTTTTTTATTAGATTCCAGATACTTGAGATTAGGATGGAAGAAGCCTAAGGCATTTAATTCACGTGAGTTGTTTGGTATAATATATACAGATGCAGAAATATGTATGGGTGATGTGGCAGTGAGAGTAGCCATTTAAAAATATATACCTCTTAAGAAGCTAGCTGAGCCATATTCCTGTCATTATTAGAAGTTATCTTTCTACATCATACTTCTCTCTGGTTCTTTTCTGGGTGGTAAAGTTGTGTGTGTGTGTGTGTGTGTGTGTGTGTGTGTGTGTTAATTATAGTGTTTAAAGCATTTAAAAATAAGCCCTGAGGCTGACAAGGTGCAGCAAATAACCAGCCAACCAGAAAGCTTTTCTTAGCTCTCAAGCTCTCTTCCTCAGGAATCACAAAAATCTTTGAATTGCAGAACTGCCCAATCTTTCTGAAGAATATCTGACTCCAATTCTAGTTGAAACGATCTTGCATTTTTAAGATGTTTCACATAAGGATTCTGCAGTCTCCCATTTGACCAGTTTCTTTTTCTTTCTCTTCAGCTACTAAGACTTAGACTATCCTTGTGATGCAGCCAGAATTTCTTCTTTCGTGAAGAGTAATTCTTGATGAAATTATCTGGGCATCTGGTCCCTGAGTGTCTACAGAGAACATCCATTCTACTGATCACACTATCCTTTTACTCTGGGAGCTCTGGTCTTTCTTTACTCTCAGGAGAGTGATGTCTCTGCTCCTAGGCCCCTCAGCTCCTCCGGTCTCTGGGATAAAGCACGTGCCTTTTGTCTGGATCATCTAATAATTCCTGTTCTCCTGGCCACAGTAATCTATTTGAGACCTACTAGGAAAGTAGGCTCTGGATTTGAACCTAAGGGTAAGTAGTCCCTGGAACAGATTAAATTCATGTTGGATACACAAGGAGAGAGCTTCCTCAAGAACGGCACCGGAATCGAAGATGCTGAATTAAGACAAGGGGAGATAAATCAAGTCCTAGATTAATACTGTTTGAGCTCTGGATAAGTCTCACCTGAATCAGATACTCTAAAATATTCAGATACAACGAGTCAATAAATTCGCCTTTTTTTTTATTAAGCTAGTTTAAATTACATCTTTTGAATCTTGGGCAAGCAAAGGATTTTTACTTGGTGAAATATCTTCAAACAAAATTAGGAACGTTGCACTCACGTTGTTCCCGTGATTAGACAAATTCTGTGCTTGCCCCTCTTCTCTCACTGCAGTGAGTCTGCCATTACTGCGCACCTGTGTACCAGACAGAATTCTCCTCCCTTTCCCTCAGGGACACCTCTAGTTCTGTGCTTAAACCCAACCCACTGGTGAAATTAAAGAAGGCAGGGAACAGATGGCAACCTGATTCATATTCCTCTTACAAGGAATTAAACCTAGTTATGCTGGGGGCTGGGAGGTGGCGGGGGTCAGTTCTAGTACAGTTTCAGCAGTGTATGAAAATTGCTCAAATCCATTTCTGATTCAGGTTTGTAATCATGTAGACTGATCTAAAATTCTTCACATGGCAAAAATATTTTAAAGGGTCAGATTTTGGTTCCAGTTTGAGAGAAATATGTAGCATGAAGTTAAGGTGCACCAGTCTTCCTAGACCTTATTGCTAAAGAGGTAGCATATCGGCAGGATTGGGGAGTGATCAATTGTAAATTAATACCAAAATAATCAGCCTAGATTGCACCTATATTAATTAGGTGTCATAAAATCTCCCCTTTGGATTTTCTCTTAATAGTTCTAAACCACATGAAAGCACACTTTGAAATATTATCATATAGTACTCACCAAATTACTTAGATATAGTATGAAATGTCTTTTGAAATTTTTGTCTCCTTTAAAGGAGTCGGTTTCTATCTTATAGGCAAAACCTTTATGACCTCTGTTTTAAAATTATTTCTCCTTAGAGGATTAATAATCTACTAATATCTAAAGGCACTAAGACTTAGTGAGCAATATGGGACTAGATTATTCTCAGGAAAATGTCTGTAAAAATCCAGGCTCAGAATATCAACTGGAACATTTTTAAACAGTTCTGGGGAATCTAATGGGTATACTTGCATATGAAATATACTTAGTTTGATATATACATAGCTATATAACAAACATGTCTATTATATATGATATATATATATGTGTGTCTATATATAAAATTCAAGACACAAACATTCTCAACTTGTTCTGGGATGTTTTTGTTAGGAGTGGCATGCAAGCAAAATATAGAATGACATATGCTACCTATATATTTTATAAAAACACCTCTTGCTTGTGCATGTGTGAGCACGAAGTTGAATTTGACAAGATGTAAAGACATATCTTACAGATGGCACACCTGAGCAGGACAGGTCTCCCTGAACTGACGGGGCTGTAGAAGCAGTTGTCATAAGTATTCACAAGTATGTTACATCTGTCCTGTGAAGAAATTCCCTCTTAAATATGGATCTCAAAACCAGAGCCCAAGGCTGGCTGGCTGTATTTGGTTGAGGTTTCCAGGAACTCAGAAGAGACTACGACTACCAAAATGGATTGCCTATCTTTCTGTGTTTCTTCTGAGACTTTTAAATTTCCCCTAGCTCTGTGTTACTTAAAATTAAAATTTAAGATTAAAATCCTTTTACTTGGTTCTAGAAGAAATAGCCATAATTAATCTCACAGCATTAAATTCATTGGCAATGTGCGTCGGTATAAATTTGTGTTCTGCATAAGGGCTTGGGTATGGAGAATTTCAATGCTTCAAATGATGTAATTTTCTATAATACTTAGCCTGCCATTTTTAGTTTGGTATTCGTATAATAGGAGATTTCGAAGAAAAAAACGAGAGAGGCTAATTTGCTTCTGTTCTTTTGTTCTTTTAGAATCTAAAATTAACCAACATCTGCAGTGTCAACAAGGACTCCATATGGCACTCAAGTTTGTACTTTTCCTAAACGCATTTGAGGCAATGTAATCTGAGAGGAATTCTAAGGTGATAATGAATAGAATGCCTTGTATTGCATAGCACTTTATAGTTTGAGAGTGATGAACCTTAAGAGGCAAGGAGATGGAGTATTTCTTATTCCTGTTGAACAGATGAGAAAATGAAAGTCCAATGTTTCAAAGACAAAAATGACCTTAGTCACAAAACCTGGGGAATAGCAGAGTGAGAATGAAACCAGACCATACTGTTGCTAGTTGGGGCCCTTTCTACCACATTACTAAGATCAAGTTATTGACAGCCCATGTTTAAATAGCATATTTTCAAAATAATAGATCCCACTAACACTCTGTAGGGAAAGAAAAAGAACACACTACCAGAAACAAAAAATAAACACACATGTTCAGCTTTCTAGAGTTCAGTGGATTTTACTTGCTCAATTAAGTTAGCAAATGATTTCCACAGAAGTTCATCTAGTTACCCTTGTGATTTCCTATTTTGACTACAAAAAAAAGAAGCTTTCACCAAAATGCTTTTTCTCCTCATGAAATTATACCTCATAAATCTTTATTTGTCATATCTAGAAAATTAAAAAACTTTCCTTCAAGAGATATTGTAACTAAGAGTGTTTTTTCTCACAGTAACAAATGACAGTTTACATCTCTTTGAAGTTTCGAAAAAATTTGTTTCAACTCAAATTTCTGCTTTCAGAATTTCTGGAACAAGGAAGAGAGTTGTTTGAAGTTAAAGATGTGCTAGAAGGGTAGCGTGTGATTGATAAACCAATGTAAATTTAGAAGGAACCCATTTTTGGAAACATAAATAACATCATTGCCAATTCATACTTTATAGAAATGTCCATCTTGGCAATATTACCATTTCTACTTTAAAATACAGAGAAATTCAATTGCTTCCATTTCTTGAAAACTTAAGGCTTAAAAATTATGAATGCTGGCAGCCTTAAAGAAGAGCTCTGTGAGTTTGTAATATCAAAAGGTATTAGCATTCTCAGACACAGGCAGATATATTTCCAACAAGTGGAAACAGAGGACTCTACTGAGTAGAGGAGCAGCCAGCATGAATTTTAATCACGATTTGGCTCAATTTGCCCTCATTCTGACTTCACAAAAGTTCATCTATAGGAAGCACCTTCTACCAAGTGAAAAAAGTTGGCAAGAAGCAGCATTAAAGTTTTCTGTCACCGAAGCCACCAGAGCCTAAAACTTTAATAATTTCCCCCTTTAGTTGTTTCAATGTGTCTCAAACACCACAAACAGAAAAGCAATATTGAAATTTGATATTGTCAAAAAAAATTCTTGCAAAACTAATATCTTACTTACTCTGCTTCCAGGACTAGTGCAAATACACTAAAGATTTTTTAAAAAGGTCATCTAACTTAAGTAGAGGAATGTTATCTTTTCATGCATGAGCATACTGGACATGGGAACCATGAAAAGGAGGCACACACAGAAAGAGACAAGGAGATCCATATGGAATGTACTTTACTAGAAACAAGTTATTGGAGAGGTTGAAGAAGTTGGGTAGAAGAGTCTTGAGAGAGAAGAGGTTTAAGTCATTTGAGTTGGCAGTAACTCCATTTGGCTTGTCAAGGGGATCTGCAAGGAGGGTGCCAAGAGTGATGGGGGAGAGTAACTGGTGGCAGCATTCGTGCTGAACGTGATTGCAGAGAGACAGAAGGCAGCAGCATAAGGAAGGGCAGTGCCAAGGAACCTAAGAACCCACTGGTTGTCTCCCCTTTTTCGGCCAGATCTAGTTTTTATCCCTTTCCCCACCATTCCCAGACCTCTGCCTCCCACTGCAAGAAAAGCTATGTTCATAGGCCCACGTTTGTTTAACTTAGTTCTTATTCAACCACTGAACAATCTGTGGATATTGGGCCTGGTAATCATTATTTAGCAATGACTTCAGCATTAATCAATCAGAATTGGAATGATCTAACTGTGTTCCCAGTCAACCCCTTCACAACCGCAGACCTCTTTGTGCTACAGGCAAGTAATGCGGTCCCTTGGCTATTCGGCTGCTGATTAATGAACTAGACAGAAAAGTGTTGGAAGGGCCGATGTAACTCCCACAATAGTCTAATGATTTTCTGCCAGATTAGTTTAAAAAAACAAAACAAAACAAAACATGCAGCTGATCATGTCAAACTATGTTAGCCAATATCTGTATTCTTTGCTTGAATTATAAAGCACAACAGCACATCCTGTTCTCTTGGAATTCATTATTAGAAAAAAGATTATAGGCGTGCCCTGGTGGAGTAGCAGTTAGGTCAGTCGCCTCCAAGGGAGCTCAGGCCACATACTCCTGGGTTCAAGTTCAATAAAAATAGAATAAGTTGCTTCTTTCTCCTGTCTCTTCCTGCCTGCCTGCCTATTCACCTTGATTCCTGCCTGCACCTTTCCTTAAAAAAAAAAAAAAGAATATAAGAAAATATTATACCTTGCCTATAACATACAAGATAGCTAAATAATCCTGGGCACGCCTACAGTGCCCATTGGACATGTAATTTCAGATTCATATAGTAATGATTACTCTCAAATTTAGATGCACTACCACTCCCTTTCCCCTTCCCTGACTACATGCAGCTGAAAAGTGATTCTCGGAGACAATGGGAAAAGGAACATGGTCTTACCAGCTGATGTCAAGAAGGATCAAAGGCTTACCAACATATAAACAGCTCATAAACCTGCCTCTTCTGCACTGCCCAGTCCACATACATTATCACCAAAGGAGGGGTCCTCATGCATGGCACTTTTCCTTCCTTATCCCACAAGCATCCTTAGGGTGGCCTTTGGGTGCCTACAGACTCTTTGGAACCTGGTTTCTCTTGTGTAAAAATATTGAGAGCCAGGTAAAAATGGAACACAAAGGGATTTATTCCTGAATGAATCCTGCTGGATATGCCCCAGGGTGGAGCTATTCTCACTGTCACACAAATTCAGCCCTGACTGAATGAGTCTGTTTAAAAGCAGTTTCCAAATATGTCTAAAACTCAAGGTGCAAAGATTTAAGTGCCAATTAACAAGGGCTATTTAGAATACAACAGAGGGTGGAAATTAGAAAAGCAAGAGGTACTGTAGAAAAGTAGAAAGAACCAACTCTGCCAGTAACTAGTGGTCTGCCTTAGGTCGCTATGCCCACATCTCAGCTTCCTCTACTCTAAAAGGGACACTGAAATGAAAGAAATTTGCGATATAGATTTTGTTCTCTCTCTCTGTATTTTTCCTCTTTTTCTGTCCCAAACTCCCTGGTTCTATGTGTCTTTACTTCAAGACTGTTGTACCTGAAATTGCAAGCTGTAGTTCCAAATAAACCCACTAAGGAGCGTAAGTTTTGAGAAGTGTTGAATTTCCCAGAACTAAAAAGATCTGGTCTTCCAGAGCAGCAAGGATGCTTCCCCGCTTCTTGGCAGTCCCCCTGCTGTGTACGCCTCCGGGAGGCTAAGTCTTTGCCAGAGTCCCCTTTTCTAGAAAATAGCAGAGGAATGAACCCAAAGGGACTATGTAGATTGGGACTTGTTCATGCAGAGTAATGAAGGGAAGGGCCTCCAGATGTTCTGTGCTTGTTAAAATGTCTGGTCCCTGCCAGACCCATGATTGTACCTAAGATCCAAGTTGAATTTCCTCTCCGCCCAAAAACATGGGCTCTACATTTAAATCCAATCATTATACTACTCTAAAGAGTCTTTGGTAGTTAAGATGATCATTAATTAATCTGTGCCTCTTTGTTATTTATGAAAACTAAGCCTACACAATCTTATACCCTGTAGGAAAGCTACTTTCTTGGAGCTGAACTCATCGAAGTTTTACTTTTGCCAGGCACCCTTGATATATTTTTCCTCCACCAGCCCTTTCTGGCCTCCATGTTTCTTCATGTGGAATGCTTTACTGAGAAAGACTGGTGGTACTTTGAAAAACTCAGACAGGCTCTCCCAGATCCCTGAATATTTTCTTCAGCCTTGAAAACAAATATGCTTTCATCCCTGAGTCCACATACCTGATGTCTGCATTGTCTGGAGGAACACCGCAGAACTAGAGGGGCGTCTTTGGTTAGCTTCTCTGAGGCCATGTGCCTTTTTGGAGTTACCAGGAATACAAACAAAATTAAATTTAAATCTTGCATGTGATTGTCATTGCTGTTCTTGTCATTTGATGTGCAGAAAACGTTTATTGTTTCAGGTCCATAGTGCAGTTAGAATGCAGCAAAGTACTCATTGAAAACCTGCCAGGATGGGCTATACTAGATATTTTGATTTCTGAAAGCATTTATCTGATGTGATCTCATGTGTCTTTTTCTTGGTAAAAAATGTAAATTGCCATGTTTTTCTAAGGCCCATTTCCTGCAATTGCTTCTCTCTAATTACTTTTGAAGAAAAAATAATGTATTTTTGTTCGTTTTTGTTATTTAAAAATAATAATTTAGAGGGCCTATGTTCTTTTTTGTTAATTTTTTTTCCAAAGAGGAAGAAAGAGCAAGAAGGAAGAAACATCTTTATTTACTTTTCACTCCCAACTCAGGTCTCAAACCCAGTTCTTCCGGCTTCCACGGTCTCCATGCCAGTGTCTCAGCCACCTGAGCCTCTAGGGCCTACCCGCAAAGAGGACCTATGTTCTTGACCAGTCAAAATAATCTTTGGGTCACTTTGTATTTCACATTGAATAGGTTTTGTCAAACCTTGGAAAACAAAGTCAAATGGTACTGCAAATCTTCCCTTTCCTCTTATCTCTTCTACACCCTCCCATAGAGCCAAACCATTTTGGGGGTGCATTGTGGAGGGGGAACTGTCCTCTCATCTAAAGTCTCCTAAATCTAAAATACCTATTGTTCAAAAAACTAAGTATTCTGAAAAATTTTTTAAAATAATGCAACTATTCTTCTTCCAATAGAAACTACTCAAAGTCACCATACAATTTTATCTCCTAAAATCGAATGTGTTCCTTCTTTCTTAATTAAATGAGAGCCAAAAAAGAAGTCACATGCAAGCTTTCAGAGCAATGTCTATAATATAAAAATGCAGCCCTAGCCAAAAAATTGAAAAAAGTGTTGAATTATGGAAACAATATGAGATCTTACTGAAGTAGAGTCTAAGAGCCAAAATGAAGGACTTAAGAAAACTTGTATAGAAGGGCAGAAGAACACAGACAATGAAGAAAAGCAGAAAGTACAGAAAATAAGTATATAAAATAATAAATCAGAGTCTGGGATAATTCTTAAATGAATCCCTTTCAAATTGCAGTTTTCAAATAAAATGAGAGATTGAAAATACTCATTGTTAAGAAATATAATAGCCATTTGGAAAATAAAAGTTCATTTTGAATCAAGAGAGACAAGGTCAGCTCATTGGAAAAGAATCAAAACAAAGCAAAGAGGCACAGATGCATGTGTTTGCTGAAAACCACTGTGGCTTGGCTGCGAGCTGCTCTTGGTGCTGGATACTGCACCCACTGCAGCCTCTTTCCTTGTGTGGTCTGCTTTGACAGGAGATGAGATGCAGCCAGGCACATGAGTTATATGTTGTCGTGTAATAAATACTCCAAAGCTCAGGACATGCCACAACAACATTTATTATCTCACAGTTCCTTTCCTTCAGAAATCCAGGTACACCTTAGCTGTTTGCTCCCATTCAGGTTTGATTCCCTTGGCAAGATGATAGATGACATATTAAGAGATACATGATATCTGGTTGTCTTTGTGACTTTAGAATTATTGCTGTTCTAAGCTCGGAACTATTCATTTATGTAGGCTATGGAATTTTCTAATTGTAATTTCTTTTTTATTTATTAGTTGGGATATTTCAACACAGTGCTCATCATCTATTTTTTTAACTTAATTTAAATTTAATTTAATTTTGTTAATTTGCTTAATCAGTGATACGGTTCTCATGGGTAAAGTAAAATAAATGTTTACCAGTTTTCACCTGATAAAATGTTTTCTGTGATCATCATACAAAGGACTATTTATTTTAGTCATCATCAATTCACGCATTCTCACATGGACTCAACATATGTTATGGGTCTCAAGTCATTGCTATCATTATCTTCATTGCAGTGAAACTTCTCCCATCTTTGGTAAGTAAGATGGATTCCAAGATGACAGATTGGTAAAATATTGAGCTCACCTCCTTCCCTTAGACTCATCAAACTGTGCATCCGTTAAAGAACTATGGCCTTTTAAAAAAAGAGAGAATTGAGAGCCAGCATCTCCACAAGGAAAAGGAATAGAACACATCAGAAAGGGTGGGAAAAGCTGAGATACCATCTTAGCATGAATGTGGCTGGAGGGTCACCAATGATACAAAGCTTCTTCCTGGAACTGAAGGGCTTACTCCCACATCAGGTTTCCTATCCCTGGGAACTGCACCCTAGAAGGCAGCACATACTTTCTGATGTGGAAAACAGAGGGGCATTCTTCAGAGAACAGTTGGACTCTGGGGAACAGAGATCCCAGGACAGAGAGCACAGGGAGCAGGTAGATGAACAGACCTGACTAAAGGATTTTCATTTGCTGAACCACTTCAGTGTGGAGAATAAGAAAGATGGATAATCTCCTTGTGAACAGAGGACATTGCTGGATGTCCTCTCCAAGCTCTCTTTTGTCTGTGTGATGCCCACAATGGTGGACACCATGTTGCACCCAGACCAGAGAGCAAAACACTGTGCCCTCTGCCATCAGCAAGATTGTGGTATCAGTCAGTTCCTCTTGGTTACAGTTCTCACAGCTGCCAGGGGCAGTACTCGCCCATGACAGTAACAGGCAGCTGGACCTGCAGCCCCTGGTGTACAGAGCTGAGTACTTTGCTGCAAACATCAGTGGGTGGCGGTTACAAGAGCGCTCTCAGGCAAGATTAATAGAGACTCACTAAAGATCTGCAAAACAGCTTCCCTTTCCTCAGCGGGGGCTGTTTTTAAATAACTTCTGCACATTTGACTACGCATTTGATGAGTCTGCTGCTTCTGCCCTAAAGTCTCTAGATCCTGAAAACTAGAGCACCCCGCCAGGGCCCCAAGGGCTTGTTGGACATGGTTCATTCCTGGGGCTTCAGCCTAGCTAGAGAACTGAGAGATGTTTGTGGGGGGGAAGAGTATGCTTTGCCATGATGGCTCCCCAAATCCCTGGGAGGCACCTGACCCTTTTCCACCAATCGTCTCTGTTGAGACTATGACTTGCCAGTGTCCTGGACCAGCACTTCTCACTTCTTTCTCCTCATGTCTGTGACTCTGGGGTGGGGGTGATGCCGGTAACATGATGAACCAATGAAATCAAAGCTAGGCTGCAGCTGAGGCAGTTGTTACCTTCCAAGACTACTGGGAAAGTTCTGACGTAACGTTTCTCTATCACCTGCCCAAACTCCCACCCTGAAGGCTCAGATCTTGGGCCTCCACCCATTGCTGACTTTAGAGCTCCAATATTTCCGACTGGTGTAGAGGATTCAGCCTACACAGTAATTAAACACACACATGCATGCATGCACACACACACCCCCAATAAATAACCAGCATCTAGGTTATCATCCTAGACCTATACTATTTAACCTGATGTCTTTATTCAAGGCCATTACATCACATCAGGGAAAAATAAAATCATTTAGCCTAACCCATAGAAATAAACATTGTTTACCAAACAAAATGAAGAGACATAAAAATATACCCCCAAATGATGGACCTAAACAAAACTCCAGAGGGAAATCTTAATGTAACATAATTAAGTAAATCCCCTGAAGATTTCAAAACAAGTCTAATGATGTTCGCCGAAATCATGAGAAAGTGAATGAACAAAATGAAAACAACAAAGACAAAGAAAATGTGAGGAAGTTCCAAATAGAATCCATAGAATCAAAAACTGATCTAAAAAACACAATAGAAGTAGGAGCTTAACAGTGGATTGGAAGATACATCTGATTGAGTCAGGGGGCTAGATGCCTGGGCAGTGGAATGCACTCAAGTAACCAGCGAAGAGAAAACTGAATGAAAAGAAGCAAAGAAACTAAAAGAGACATGGGATAACATTAAGAGGAACACCATTCACCTCAGAGGGGTCTCAGAAGGAAAAGAAAGATAAAAGAGCAAAAACCTTATTTGAAGAAATAGCTGATACGCTTCCCTAATCTGGTGAAGGAAACAGACATCCAGATTCAAGAAGCTAAGAGTTCCAAACAAAATAAACTCTAACAGGCACACACTAAGACACATTGTCATTCAAATGACAAAAGTCAAAGCATAAAGAGAGAATCTTAAAAGCAGTTAGAGAAAAGCCAGTCACATACAAAGGAGGCCCCATGAGAGTTGCTGTGGATTTTGCAGCAGAAACCTTACAGAATATAATCAGTGCTAAAAATATGCTACACTGCTAGAAAGTCACTCTGAATTGAATGGTAAAGAACTTTATAGATAAACAGAGTTTAAAGGAATTCTTCAGAAATAAGTCAGCCTGACAAGAAACATTAAAAGCATTCCTATAAAATGAAAACAAACCACACTTAGAGGAAGAGAGACATCAATAATGTAAAATATGGGGAGTAGGAGAGTAAAAATGTGAACTATTATAATGAGCTTGAGATTCACTTGCTTTCAAATTAAAAATTTTATAAATATAGAAACTGATGTGTAAACTCCAGGGTAAACCCAAAATGTAAATTCATAGGAAAAAAACAAAGAAGAAAAAGGAAAACAAACAGCATAAAAGAAAACTATCATAGCACAAGAGAAGAGACTAGGGGAAGAAAAAAGTATAGCAATAGCCTGAAAAATGCCTAGAAAATGAATAACAATATGGCAATAGTTACTCATCGATAATCACCCAAAATGTTAGTGGACTGAACTCACTAGTCAAAAAACACAGAGTGGATGAATGAATTAAAAAACAAACGTAACTTTCTGCTGCATACAGAAGACACAATTAAGTTTCAAAACAAACATTAGCTTAAAATTAGAGGTTGGAAGACAATCCTACAGTCCAATGGTAATCTAAACAAGACAAGGACAGCCATACTTATATCGGGTAAAAGCGACCTTCAAACTAAAGAAGGTAACAGGAGATAGGGATGGACATTATATAATGATGTAAGGGTCAATTTTGCAAAAAGAAATAACACATTAATGTACATGCACTAAACAAGAAGCATCAAAATACATAAAGCAACAGAACTAAAGAGAGACGTTGATAGCAATACAATAATGGCCGGTGACACGGGATCATTTTGGATCATTCACTGACACAAAATCATTTTGATGTGACCATAATAATCTTTGACAGCTTCCTTGCTAGCCGATATGACAAGATATTCTAAGTTCATCTATTTTTTGTTTTGTTGTTTCAGATCGTGACATGCATAGTTGGATATTGAATTCGCACCTCAATCTGGGTATATTTCACAGCACACTCACCACCAGAATCCCAGTATCCTTTACTGCCATCTTGTTAGCTACTTTTTCCTCTTGTCCCACCCCCTCACCTCCACCTCCATGGCAACATTTTTGTGTCCTGTGAATTTTGTAGAGGCTTGTCTTTTCATTTATTTTGTTTCTCTGTATTCCACATATGGGTGAAATCATCCTGTACTTCTCTTTTCTTTTGGGCTTATTTTGCTTAAGATAATCACCTCCAGATCCATCCAAGTTGTAGCAAAAGTCACAGTTTTATCTTTTTTAACAGCTGCATAGAATTCCATTGAGTATATATACTACAGCTTCTTTATCCAGTCATCTGTTGATGGGCATTCGTGCTGTTTCCATGTCTTGGTTATTGTGAGTTGCACTTCTGTGAACATAGGGGTGAGATGTTTTTTATGATTACAGTTTTTGTGTTCTATGTCTAGACTCATCTTGAACATCTCACACCCTAAGTTATATATAATATAATACATAAAAGTATCACAAATCAAAATTAGAAAAATTTAGAAATGAGGAGACAGAACATAGAAAAAACTAGAAGGAAAAGAAAATTTTATTTAAAAAATAAAAACTAAATTGCAAGGGACAAAAGAGAAAATAAATACAATAAATAGTACTTAACGCTTCAAGAAAAATGACTAATATTGACAGTAGACAAGGGAGATCCAACATAAAATAATGGGAGTCCCAGAAGAAGAAATCCCAAACAAGGGACACAAATATTTCTTTTAAAATATCCAAGAAACTTTCCAGAAATTTTTCATCATTGTGGACTGTGTCCTGGAAAATTCTCTGGTTCATCAGTTTCCAGAGATCACAGGATTCATCTCAACCCCTTCAGTCCTTCTTAGGACGGGCCTCATGCACTTACCCACTATGGAGGACCGTCTTTCCAGATTTATCTGTTGTTCATGTTGGCTCACTGTGATTCCAGTGCATACCTGTTGGCTATTTTTGAATTTTGCTATTTCCAGATATTTTTAATACGTTGTTTATTCCCTTTTTTCTCTGAATAGGTGCTGATAACATGAAGGTCTTGTAGTTATCCCCTTCCCTTTGTGTTCTGAAGTTTATGGAGATGCTTTTTCACCTAGATTTACTATAAATATTTTCAAGGAGTTTTGTTTTTGCTATCGTGTGTGTGTGTGTGTGTGTGTGTGTGTGTGTGTGTGTACATTCAAAAGTATCTTACCACACCTTCTATCCTCCCAGACATTCCTCCTCATTTAAAAATTTGGTAGATATTACAAAATTACCTGGAAGATAATGTACTTCCTGTGGACATTTTGTTTAAATTGCTAAACAGCAAAAAGAAAGCAGTGCCCATTCTAGGAGAAGGTTATATAACATATATTTTCATTCTGAACCCAACTTGTAGAAATAAGTATCAAAGAGCTTTGCAAAAATAAGAACTGGTGAGATCTTATATTCTACAGAATTTTTATAGAATACTTATGGGCTGTTCTGAAGCAATCACAGCAATTGGAAACGGGAAAACCGCCTTTCAGAGATCCAGTCAGGGGGAGGGAGCATCCAAACCCTTCCACAAGCCATAGCATCTCTGTATCAGCAGCTGAAGCTATCTTCAGAGTCAAGTTTGAATATTAATATGTTAGAAGAGTTTATCTGGGCATCTCTCAAACCACAGGTCATGTATCTTTTTTCAGCTTTCTTTAAAAATCAACTCAGTTGGAAAGGGCAATTGGTTTTTTTTTACATTGCTCTGTTCCAACAGGCTTCTCATTAATAACAGGCAGCTTCTGACATGGACTTTTAGTTATGGTCTCAAAAAAAAAACAAACTAGATTTTTCAGACTTCACCTTTCATTTATAACTACACTGTAAAAATGAATCCAAGGCCTCTAAAATAGCAACTGAGATAATAACGCTTATCAACTAATGCAAACATTTAAGGTAGAAAAAGAAGGCATCCTGTATTTGACTTCTCTTTCTAAATTAGTAGGTCGATGGGTTTCTAATTGTTAACTATAACTTTAGAATATTAGACTCAGCACACTTCTTCCTTATTCTGTGGCCAATATTTTGTGCTCACTTACAATTCACTGAAGCATGATGCTCCCTCTTTAGTGATCTGATCATATAAAGAAGAAGATTCCCCCTTAAATCTCTATGAAACACTGCTGGCGTTGAACTGTCACTGGAAAACCCAGTAGAGGATTTCTCTGAGGAGTTTCAATGATCACTTGCAGACCAGACTAAAAGTACTTAGAGAGGATAGTTCAGTGAGAGATTGAAGACACCTTGAAGCACCTATACTATTAATTTTCATCTACTCTATTTCTTTTCAGTTTCTCCTGAGTGAATGAGTGAATTTGCTTATTTTTTGAAGATTCCACAAAGAAGCGTGATTAATGAACTTGCTTAAAGATATGTTGCTGTCATATTTATATCAGTTCTAGAGAATACTAGCCCACAGATTAACCAGAAGGTCTCAAAGGGACTATTACCTCTTACAAACTTAATACTCCAGCTGGTTCCTTGCCAGACCACCCCAGAACTTCTCCCCATCCATCAAAAATATTCATAGAGCTAACTAAAGTTTCATCAAACATTTAATTAAGAACTATGATCTACAGGAGAATGAGATGTTTCTCATGTAGTTTTTAGGGTAAAGTCATCAATTACTTACTATATGTTTCCTATGTACAAGAAACTAATTATGCTAAATCATACTCAGCATTGTAGAGTCTAATTTTAAAGTCATTGATTGTTACTTAATGCAAGTTTCACAACTGACATTTGTAAGGCATGAAATGCCAAAAGTTGCACTTTTAAGTTCCATGCACAAAAGACACTGTTAACTGCTAACATTTATTTAGCTTAAGAGACCTACTTTCTCCTCACTGCATTAGCTAGCTATATATTAGCTGGGGAATAAGAAGTCTTGTTATGTTTATAGCACAAACCTTGTGAGAAAAAAAGATGAGAAGAACCCCTGTAGGTCAGAAGGGAAAATGGAGTTTATTGAAGGAGCAGAAATAAGGTAAGAGAAAATGAGGGCATACAGGGAATAGAAATTTTTTTTAAAAAAATATTTTGCAGAGGAAAGGGAGGATGTGTTGTTTTTTGCTTTGTTTTGCTTCTTTGCTTATTTTGATCACATAGTTGTGTGTTTAAGTTTATAAAGAAAATCAGAATCAGGGAAGATAATATATAGCAGACAAGAGTTATAAAGGAATGTTCTAGACAGCAATTTGCTGCAGCAGGGTTGTTTTCTTCATTTGTTTTTATAGTAAGGAAGTTCACACAGCAAGGCAATATCTGGATAAGAAATATAAATTGATGACAAATAGTTGTGTGAAACATTGTCCTGTTTATCACTAAAGAATTCTGTAGACATAAACCTGAATATATGTATATCGATATAGGTATAGATAGATAGAAAGACAGATAGACAGATATAGATATATGGTATTATGAACCTCATAAGCTTAATGCCTAATATTCTGGTAAACACACACATTAATAAAAACCTGAAGAACAAGAAACCTTCCAGAAGGGCCTTAAAAATGACTGAGGATTGGTGACTTAGTACACGGGGTAAAGCACTTTGGAAAGAAGACTGAACAGGAACATGCTTAATATAATGAAATCTGAAGTTTATGTACTATCTAATCAGGAATGAGTCACCAGGTTATTCAACACTAAAACTAAAAGGGAGAATGAATCCTTGAATTTTTAAAGAAGTAATTTCAAAACATTTAAGAAGAAGCTATACTTTAATCTCTGAGTTAAAATTTTGTCATACCAAGAAGTATAAGACATGCTATGGGAAAACACATGCAATAGGAATTTAAGAAACAGCATAGTTAAAGAACTCATAATGAGTTTTAGTGTCCATAATTTTGTAAGGAGCATATATGGAATGATTTCTATCCTTTCACAAAAACAGTTCTTAGTTTGTCTGTCAGTGAGGTCTTCTGAATAAACTATATTAGGTCTCACCTACTGTGACATCCAGTACCCAGCACAGTGACTAGCAGGAAGCAGGCTACTGCTCTTTGCTTGATATGTTGAATATCTTTTGTGCTTCAGACAGGTACAGTCTTCAAAAAACAGGTGCTGATCTAATGTCCTAATATTTAATTTGGTTGAGGAGTCTCATTTGAGCAATACAGGATAATTGTCATTAAGAAATAAACCAATAGAAGGAACCAGTAACTACTATGAGTAATTGGATTTTAAAGGCACAGGATGAAAGACTTGGGTAAGATTCCTAAGTTCCGTTGTCATCGTGACTTCTGTTACTGTTCAAGGAGTGGTCGATCCCCCTCGATAAGTAAAATCACACATACATATAAGGCCTGACTGAGACAGACAACTGCCTAAGGAGGCCAATTTGGTATTACTTCAAACGCGTATTCCTTAAATACATGCTTAATATTAAAGTTAGTCTAACAGTCAAAGGGGAGAGTAGATAACGTTAGTGTCATTATTGATTTCAACCATTTGGTTCTAACCCAGACTTGTGCCCTCTGCTCAGGAGAAGAACTCTGCAGATAACAATACCCATCCCTCTGAAGACAGGTGAGCACATTTCTGTAGTTACTTAAACAGTCCCCTTGGGAGTCTCAGCAGCCTCTTGGGAATCTCCCACCCTAAACAACTTCCTTGTGAGGTTCTAAGTAATCATAATCACCTCTATGTTATTACATTTTACTATACAGATTGAGTATGCATTTCATTTACAGAATGTGTCTGTAGACTGAGGTTTCTCCCTTAATTCAACTCTTCAGATAAAACCAACGGAAGGATGAGAAAAATTATCCAGTAAATTTAAGATATTTACTGAAATTATTTTCAGGAGTCACAGATGGTTATGAGATTGGCATTCCATGAAGGTAGAGATTTTGTATTATTTCTGTGTCTATAGCCTCTAGCCCAGTGTGGGAGAACAAAACATGCGTAATCAACACTGATGTCACGAGTAGGTGATTGAAAACGTAACAATGGATTACTCTCATTCTCTTGTTTGGTCCTCAGAGATGCTTTAGTGGCCACCATAAGTGTGTCCTCACACTATCCCAGGGTGGAATAAACTCATGTTTATGAAAAGAGGAGGTATCCTTGGAACACTGCTACTCATTTCCTGCTAGTCAACCTCAAACGATACTGTTTTTCAAGCCCAATCACTTAAACCGTTCTGTGATTTTTGAGCAGCTCAATATGCATTATATTAGATTGAAACACATGAAATAGTTATTTAAATCATTTTCTGACCTACAAACAAGCTAATCATAGCAGAGTCTGAAGTGTTTTTTATTTTTTTTTCAGCCTAAGTTGATGGACAGAACATGGAGATCATATCTGAAGTTTTGATTTCAAATCTTAGTACTGTGAAAGTATAGAAAAGCCACTTATCCTCCCCATGTCTTCTTTTCTCATTCGACAAATATTTAGCTTATATTTAAGACTCTGTTTTCCACAGTCCTTTCTCCTTGGGGCTCACATTTTACTTAAGGAGATAAAATTCACAAAATAACAAATAATCCAAGGCAGTATATTTTGGCATCAATTTTTTAAACTGCATCTTGAGCAAGAGAAATTACTTCTTGCTGTAATAACTAGGTCAATATAGAAGAGAGGACAGTTAAGCTTGGGCTTAATACTGATTACATTTTATTAAGCAGATATTAGGACGAGAGCAGTTCCAGCACGGGACATGGCAGGAACAAAGGGCAGAGTCTGAACTCAAAGCTCATTTGGTGTGATTGGACACGTGGTGTGTGTTGGAGTGAGAGGGTTGTGGGAGACAAGACTAGAAATCTGTTCCTTCCATAGCATGTAGTAGGCACGTTTCATTCCATTTCCTGATTTGTTTGTTTCTTGGGTTTTGGTTATTATCCCCAGTCCTGTGTTGAGAACCTGGCTCCCTGGGCTTTATGTGTTCGAGGTCTCAGTGACTGACTTAGTTCCTGAGCCCATAGGGTACAACATACACTTTCTCATTTTAGTTCCTGCACTGAACAAATGAAATAAAGAAGATTGGTACAAAGAACCTCAGAATAGAAACTGGGAGATAAAACATCAGTTTTGTCACCTACGGATTCCCTAGAACAAATCACTATGGGGCTGTGTTGTCCTCAGCAGTCAAATGGAGGCAATTCTACTAGTCCCTACATGGTCCCAAGAGTTACAAGGACAGAATGAATAATCAGAAGAAAAGCTCTCAGGAGAGGAAAACGGTTGTGCCTTTCCCCCTAACATGAATTGCTATGGATTAAGGTAAATGTAGATATTCTTGTTAATAACAAATGTGTGCATACTTTCTACCTAGAATACTTATTATACAGTCATCTCATTTCTCAGTTTCAGGTCAAAGAAGCTTGGGGGTGGGGGTGGAGGTGGAGGCAGCCCAGATTGTGATCTGGGCTACAAGACTACAATAAAGTCTCTTAGATGGAGGAATGGGCACAGATAGTGTGGAAAAGCTGCTCAATATCAAATGAAAGGCCCATAATGGCACCTGGAGAGAAGCCAAGGGAGGAAGCCTCCTGGAAGTAGGAGATCGAATGAAAGAATTCATTGAGCCCCGGGAATATCATCAGATTGCAAAATCCTCCTGATGTCCTTCCAATTCTACACTGTACCCTTGCTCCAGCAGCTCATGACCTATGCATAAGTTGCTAATGCAGAGCAGGAAGAAGTACTCTTTTCTTTGCCAAAGACTTACCTGGAGCCAATCTACTTTGGCAGCCAGCCACCAGGGCAGGTCGGGTGTGCTTCCATCACAGCTTCTTGGATGAGTCTTGCTCTATTCAGCCAACTTTTCCTCTGCTCTTAGGTTCCAGGAGAGATGCTACCAGGTCAGAGTCTAAGAATAGTCCCACATTTCCCAAGCAAGATTTAATTTGACAGATTCTCTTGTGCTAACTCAAATCTGGTCAGATGCCCATGGATACACCCAGGGAATGTGACTTCTTTGCGGTGGGGAGAGGCTACTGGGAAGGTTACCCTCCATGCAATGCCACTGACGCCACAGGAAAGAATAGCAGTCTTCTGGCGGAGCTTTCCTTGGTGCTCCTGACCCGAGTCAGGACCACATGTTAGATCAGTGACCAGCTGAGCTGATTCTCCCAGGTCAGTGGGTTATTCTAGAAAATCTAGACCAAACCCCTATGGAGTAGAATCTCAAAGACTCCAGTTTTCATCATGGACTAGGTCCCCAGGCATCTTCTTCCTGAGAAAACATTGGACCCGTCATCTTAAGTAGAGCTCAGGAGCAGTTCCAGAAAAAGAAAGGAGGACTAGGTGGCCATGGAATTGGGGGCTAGGCAGGCATGCCCTGTACCTATTGCTTCTGTTCCTTGGACAAGCTGATTTGAAGCCAGCCTCACGTGTCTGATTGGGAGACTCTTTAATGCCCTCATTCAACCAAGGCCACATCTCAGAGATGCAGCAATCACACTGGAAGAGGCCCAAACATAGTGGGAAAGAACCTAGATCACGTGGAAGAGCAAACCCACCGATGACCAGGAATGGGCAAAAGGAGCACTCTTAACATTGCTCCATGTGCAGAATTAAGGCAACCTTTGTCTGGACCTTTTGAGAAAGTTTCTCTTAAATTTCAAGTGAGCAAGAAATATCCAGCTTCTTGAATGCTCTTGAAGGGAAGTTCTCTATGTTGTACATTTTCTGGTCTGGGGAATAAGACAAAACTCCTCCCATAGAACTCTGGAGGCAAAAATATCTGTCATTTCCTGTGTGCCTGTCACTTACAACAATATGATTGCAGGAGGATTGATTGGAGCTCATGATGTGTTTTGGCTACCACAAGGTGAATGAGTTTCAGAAAATGATTGTTTATGACATTTGAGAGTCTGTCTACATTCTAGTTTTGTACCAGAAGATAAAGGTTAGGACTGAGGAATGACTCCGAAGAAGATGAGCTCAGAGCCCAGTGGCGAGCTATTAACAGGACTGGCATTTCACAGCGGAGCTGCCATGAGCAGGAGAAACACTAATTAATAACACCTTGGCATACAGCGGGAAGCTGTTTGGCAGCCCAGAAAACCCTGTCAAGGCAGGCAAGAGTTTGAGCCTCAAGGTTGTCGATTTGCATTCTGAGGCCCCCAGGAGGCCCAGCGTCAGACTAGGTCTCTGCTCCTGAGGACGTGGTAAGAGACAGCATTTAGGGGAGTCTGATATGTCATATACGGGTGTGTCACCACAAGGTTGCAATGTATACATTTTTGTATGTGATTATTCATGGCTTGCTTTTGCAAAATTTTATTATATATATATTTACAATAGACATCTATGTACTGAATATCATTGTTGTCTTCCTTATGGACTATGCTGAAAATTTTAAGGAACATGTTTTTACCATCAGGATATTTCATAGATTTGGGGAGCTTATAGGTATATGTATGTATGTCTTTATGTGTGTGTGTGTGTGTGTGTGTGTGTGTGTGTGTATATATATATATATATATATATATATATGCCTATATCTTGATATACACTCTTTCACTCCTCAAATAAGACAACTTTGGGGAATTAATTGATGTGTAAGATTTTAATCCTCTGATATTTACCTTCGGGTAACGTGTCCAAAATAGTTTCATAGAAGCATATTTCCAAAAATAACAGAATAGACAGTGGAGTGGTTAGACAGGACTGTATCTGGGCTTCCTCTGTATATGATGATTGGATTGGAAAGTATTGTTTCTTTTAGCCACTCTTCATCTGAATAACCCCGACTTTTTCTGTTTACTCCTTTCCTGCATCCCCTCAATATTAGGGATTCCTTTCCCTTGGAATTGTGTATCACATGCGGCTCTGTGGTGATTCTCTTCTAGTAATCCAGAAGTTCCCCAGCACCGGCACTTCCTGCCTTGTTAGCCAGGATTTCCCCCAAGAAGGGACCGGCCTTGGACACCCTTGAGGCAGAAGCTCTCTTCACCTCCTGTCTCTTCCCCGGGGCCTGTGGAGGGAGGTTACCTATTTACTGACTGACCTCAGGTTCCTACCCAACCATGTGATTGCAGCAGGGCCACAAAAAACTTGATCATGGCCAGAGCAGATTCACATGGGGTCCACTGGAAGTTTTCAGGTGACTCATGGAGTACTCCTGTTCCCCGTTCTCTCACTTGCTTTCCCTGCCCCTGCCCTTCGCCCTGTCTCATGCTTATTTTTTGTAACCTAGTCCCAAAACCTTGAATGTGGAAGAAAACCTATAGCTGCCTTGTACAATTTGCGTAAGTTAAAGTAAAACAAAAACTAAAAGTAAAATATACAAGGCCCAGGCATTGTCCTTGACTCTTTGCAGTTGCTGGTATCATGGCTTGTGAGTTGGTGGTGGTGGGTGGATATCCATTAGAGAGCGTCAGAGCCCCCTTTCTGAGCTTTACCATATCAGACAGCCCTAAGTTATATGAATCCTTTTGGGGGCAACTGCTTGGCCTGGAATTGTCTCCCGAGTGCTTTGTTTAAAAAAAAAATTAATTGGCTGCATTTAGCAGAGCAGAGTTAGTGTTTTTAATAGCCTGAAAAATGATATCCAGATGTTCAACACAAAGGAGGGGGCCCTTCCCTCTAATTCCGAGTCTGCCACAGTGATCCTTTGTCGGGCCCCTCCCAGCTGGACAGATGCCCTGACCTCCCTGGGGATCTACCTTGGGAGACCGCCCGGGAGCTCCTACTGGCCCCACAGCCAAGGCAGGAAGGCAAACCATCTGGAATGCATTGTCCAGATAGGCTCCACACTGCCCAGGCACCCTGACAGCTTCTTGGGTCTGCTCGACACTTGGATTGAATCCATCAAGCTCTCTAGCCGGAGGCCTCCAGATCTCTTTGTCTCCTTCCAGAATTTGGATTCCAAAGAGGCACAGTTAGACCTGCCAACCATTTCCAAGTCTGACTTTCTCAGGAAAAGAACCAAGGTGTGCTCCGAGAGACACTTTCCAGCAGTTCTCTGTCCCGGAACAAAGAGAGCAGAGGGAATAGTTTCAGTAAGAACCTTCCCTCTCCTCCCTTTCCATACCCGCCACTGTGTTTTCAACATGCACCCCAGCCCTAAGGATCCATGCGTATTTGACAAGGAGAAAGAAAATGTGTCCTCTTCTAGAACACTTTCAAAGAACTTTTAAAATGTGGCGACCTAGCTTTCCATAGCTCCACACCATGAAAGTTCTTCTGATAAAGGGAAGGGAATGAGTAGAAAGAAATGTGAACCTAATCTCAAACCAAATTAAGAAATAAGAAAGAGAGAGAATTTTTAAAAGTTTTCTCTGAAACCATAAACCCCTATAAACCCTTGATGCATTTATTGCACATTGTGTCTCCCAGGGTCATAAACACTTTGTTAGATGCACACATTGCCAATTTTTCTTTGACAAAGTCTAAAATCTGCCTACCATCTTATCTCTACTTGGAATTTGCTCCACCATAGATAAGAAAAAAGCTCTTTTCACCCACACCCCTGACTGCAGGAGCACCCGTTCCAAGTGAATTGAATCCAGAGCTGAGAGTCTAGGGTGTTTTGAATCAGGCTAGTTCTCTCCTGATTAGAGCGGAATGGTAATGAGAGCCGGAATAACCAGCACCAGCATCTCAGAATTGCCATCGAAGCCTCCTGTTTGTTTAGCAGACAGGAGGTATGTCTCATGTCCCTGTCCAAGTCGTCCACCTGGCAGTTGTTTCTGCCAAGCCCTCCTCCATGCTTCTCCCAGCCCCACTTGGAGCCACCGCCCACCTCTCAGGTGCTGAACCCCTGGAACTAGCAGCTTCCAGCCTACAATGGAGACACAGTTGCTGCTGATGACACAGGAGTCTCATCAGAAGGAAGTAGAACAGCCCCTCACATGGTCCTGCTCGTGCACACCATGTCACCACCACAAATGCTGCAAGGAGGAGGTCATATTGTCCTACAGCAAACAAACTGAAGTTGAACAGCTCAACTCCATGCCACACAGGGACTCTCTGATGACTACCTCCTTCCTCATTTCCAGCTTCCTGCTGTGTCATTCTTAAGTATTGCAACCTTCTCCAGGGTCCTCTCTTATATTCTCTCACGGACCTCTAGTATCTGTCAATTCTTTATGCAGGATAGTCTAGCCAACTCTTTGATTCCACTTTTAGATTATGCCTTTGGAGCATCATTTCCAAATGAAAAGAGGTCCCTAAGAAACCATTGTGGATGAGTTCAGGGCATCCCTTTCATCTGATGGGGAAAAACACTGAAGTACTTGAAGAGCAGTCTTTGTGCTGGATTTTACTGGGCAAATGAAGCGTATGGCTAAGGTGAGACAGAGCTGGAAAACCGATCCAATGTGAGGATGATCCTTGGAAGTGCCAGTGATAGTGAAACAAGCATCCCAAAGTCATGAGCATCTCAGCTTTGACTTCAAACCAGCTCAGGCCTGGGGCTTCCAGTTTGGCCACAGAGCACAGCTGTAGGGACTTCAGGAGGCAATCAGTACTCAGAAGAACTCTGGGAGGGCAAATATCAAGTGGGCTTGCTGATGGCCTGCAGAACACAGCCACCAAGTTTGGTTGTCAGCCAACCCTCCAATCCAGGAATGGGACCACCAGAAGCACAGGCCTTCCCCATGGGTGGCGCCGAAGCCTCAGAAGAGGACTTAGGTGTTAGGCAAGACAAGAAGTTAAATGTCAGAGGCCAAGGTCAAAGCTCCACTGACTAGGGGCCAGTGGGGAGGCTGTAGGAAGAGCTGTAATGCAGAGCCAACACGTCTGACTAGTGGTCCCTGCAGATGCCCCAGATCTCCAGTTCATTTACCAGCAAGGACATGAAGAGAGACCAGTTGCCACGAGGCCATTAAGAGCTGGCGCCTGGTGGAAACAGGACCTGATTCTAAGTCCCACTGGCTGGTAGAGTGGGCTGGACTGGGCTATTTGTGTACTGAGCCAGCGGGGCCAGCGATGTTGGATGGGAGTGAGGAAACAGGCAGAGACGGGTAATCTTCAGCCATAAAGGATAACGTGTTTATTATTAGAACAGCGCCCCTCTGGCACTCTGGCCACGCACCAGCCTGAAGGGACAGGAACGCACCTGATTAGGAATCTCCATTCTAGTCCGACTCGAGCCAATACCAGTTGTGTGCCCTGGACATGTATTTTCATTAACTGTTGGGCTTCAGTTTCCTCCTCTGGGATATCAGGAGGTGGAGCGAAGTTGGTGTCCTCAAAATGTGGCTTCCAGACGATCCACGTCAGCTCACGGACATGCACATTCTCAGGTCCCGCCTGGAACTATTGGAGCAGAACCTCTGGGAGTGGCACCCTGCACACCACTGCGAGATGCGAGGCACAGTGACCTTTGAGAAGCACAGGGCTTCTAGATCTCGGCATGCTCGAAGGCCTTTGGAGCACTTAGGACAGATGAAATCAATCCCTGTGTCTCTCTCTTACACATACACACACACATGCGTACACCATGAGCCGCATGTAACTTGGCTAGGACCCCGCCCATCTTCTGATCTTAGAGTTAAAAGCCCCGTGAGCAGGTTCCACCGCATGTCCAGGAAACCTAGCTCTCACCCCTTTCTCCTCAGCCTGCCGCAAAAATCAAGTCTGCCTCTGAAATGGATATACTCATGTTCTAGTCAGCAGGTGGCAAATTGCAGCATAAATTCTTGCCTCCTCTACGTCCTGCCCAATTAGCGCCAGAGATAAGAGAGGACTATTGTCTCTTTTCCACAAGCAAGGTCGCCACCTGACGTCATGGAAGCCAGCTCCCCTCCTGGTGCGCCTGAGGCCGCTGCAGCTGATTGGCTGAGAGGCAGGTGGGTCCGCCTGGCAGCAGGGATCTCATAGGCAAAGCAGCGCAGAGAAGAACCAATAGGGAAGAATAGCTGTGCGAAGGCTGTTGCCTTCTTGTTACAGAAAAAAATTATAGATCTATTCATAATCTGTCTTGCTCCACAAAGGATTCGAGGCGCTGCCTTCTTGTTGGAAAACCCTTGATGCCAAAACTTGGCAGCTAGTACCGTGGATTTCCTGCCCGGAGTCAGGGGCCAAACCTGCTCACACGGCCTTAGTGGCCGGCAGGATGGCTGTTCTGAAGACCTGTTCTGCCTGCTCCAAAGAGAAAATGTGGCGGCCACCACCCTGTTTCTTTTTGCTTTTCCACTGCATAACCTGATTTCCTGCCTTTATATGTCCCATTCCCAAATAAACAAAACTCACTAGGCAGTGTTCACAGGCTCAGGTTAGGAGTGGGGGGTCAAAGATCCATCCATACAGGGAATTCTCCAACCTCCCTCAGTGATCTGTTCCTCAGGAGAACAGGCCGGTTGATGGGTCATCAGTAGCACATACACTCTGAGTTGATTTGGGCTGCTGGGGGGTGAGATTTAAACTAATTAATACATGATAAGTGCTTAGAAGAAGGCCGGGCCCATAGTGAAGGCTCAGTAAGTATTACCTAAAAAAGACACCAGTGCAGGTTGTGCTGGTACCATCTAGTATCTAAGAGAATCTCTTTGGGAGAAAACGGGATGGTGCTTTGGTTCTGCTAGGTTTGTCTCCTTGTGATAAGAATTGGCCCCTAGTCTGAATCTGAGTCTGAATCTGTAACTCTGGCTTCTCCCCAACTCCATTTTCACTTATGTCTGTAGCCTAGACTAGTACTCAGAAATTAAGTTGCTCCTAGTTTTTCTCTTCCAGAATTAATAATTCTGATACCTTAATAAACTTCCCCACAGGAGGTTTAGGACAGGGGTTTCATACCTTTATGACGTCCCTGGGCCCTGGGCCACTGGACTAACAAGAAGAAGCAGAGATGGCCTCACATTGACTAAGCTTCCCCATATCTGGAGGTCTTGTTCTGACTCCCGGAGGGCTTGGGCCCTAGACATCATGTAAGCGCTGATCACTGGTGCCACTTGATTTGTTTTGACCCTACTTTGTTCCCAAGTGGCCCTCATTGATCGGCATGTACATGCTAATTCCTATTCCTGCTATTTACTCGGGGTATTGCAAGCTAGGATTCTTTCTAGAACTTGACAAATCATTAAAAATGTTTTGCCCAAAAGACTGAGAAACACCAGGTTTGGAAAACCAACAAAGAAGGAGGCAGTACCCTGGGGTAGGAAAAGAGTCAAGAAGTGCTCCCATCCCTAGACCTAGAGTGGAAAGAGGAGGGTGGGAGGCAATAGCTGTATGGAGAGGAGAGGAACAAAAGCAACTTACAGTGGTGGGTGACCGAGCAGGGAGGGGAAGGAACACAAACACACGACCTCTTTTCATTCCCCAGTCTCCTGGCAATGCCACACTTTGGACAAAGTCATGCCACTTATCGAAGGAACTCCAGGTGTGTCCATACAGGGTAGTCTCAAGGAGCATGGGGCAGGGTGGAGAAGACCAAAGACTGAATTGGAGGGGTAATTGGAAACTACACAGCAAATATAAGTGGTAAAATTCAAGGGACAAAGGAATCATTAGCACTTGTTTCGGGATCTGCGGGAGAGAGAAGAAGACCAATATCAGGGAGGGGTATGTGGGGTGCTTCAATAATATTGGCAATATTCTAGTCTTTAAGTTGGTGGTGACTTCACAAGTGCTTACTTTAGTCTTCTTCACTAAGTGGTGAATGATAAATATTTTTCCCTTTCCTGTTCTGGCTATACGATTTTACATCCTATTGTTTACTCATTTACCAGTTCCTGTGCCCCAGCCAACCTGATCTCTAACCTGGCTGCTGCCACCTTGGCCCACCCTGTTTTCTCATCCAGACCTGGGTCTATGCCCAGAGTCCTTCTTCAGATAGGTCCTTCCTCATGTCAACAAGCCTGACTCAAGTTCTGCCCCTCCGGGACCTTCTCCATTTGTCCCCTTAGTCTCTTATAAATTTTAGATCTTAAAAATTGGAAGTAAGATATTATAGCAAAATTTCTCATCAAATGCAACTGGGGATATTGTTGATCATTACTTGACAAAACTGATTAGAGTAGTTGATCGGGAAGACAAGGAAACACACCAGCTGTAAACATCTTTATGTTAACTGAAAACATACCAATATGGCTTTCTTTGCCAATCTTTGGATGTAACACCTTGGCTTTTCATTTGAGCACAAGTCCCTCATCATCTTTCTTGCATCTTTCCAGTTTCCCTAAGGTGGAACAAGACAGAAGCCCAAGGCTGCACAGATTGCAGCAGACCTGGTGCCAGAGAGACTTTGTATTCTGAAGCACAGTGCCCAGCAGAGGCATGTCCTCTAAATTTAGTTGAACTGCTCAGAGCTGCTTGGATAAATGCCCCAGGAGAGTTAGGATGGGAACAAAGGAAAATCTGCTAGATGCGGGTGGGGCCAAAGAAAATGACTTAAATGAAAACACCACCTCTGGTGGTCATCCCCAGATCAAATAGTAGGCACCATGCATACACCCAGCGTCAGTGTCTGTTTCTCTTATACTCAGCTGCTCATTCTAGGATTTAAGGATTTTTTGGTGTGTGTGTTGGTGGGACTAGTTGGCAAAATGGGAGGAGAGAGGAACGTGAATGGTGAGGACAGGCTTTGGTTCCCTCCTAAGCTCGGCTTTCCTGGCATCTCTAGCCCTTGTACAGTCTGTGCTCCTAGGTCAGAATCTAGTTCACAGCTATTTAAAAATCTTGACTTGGCCCTGTAATACTGGCAAACTTCAGTGAAATTAGAGTTCATAAATTTCTTAGGACTGCTGGTGCTCGATGTGAGAGGTTTAACAAATCCCAAAGAGATGCTCAGTAGACAAGCACAGATGGATAGATATATGCATGTGCACATATGTGTGTGTACATGTGAAGTACATGGATGTGTGTGTTCCTCCCACCCGGGCCAGGTGCATGCACATCACACACAGAGACAAGAAGCACCTTTCCAGGTCACAACTCCTAGAATTTCAAGGTGCACATGCTGCTGTAGATTTTATTGTTTCCCACAAATATTATCTTATTCCCCTCATATGGGCAGTGCTCTCGCAGGGTGTAAGGGAGGCCACGCAAGTCCAGCCTGCTTGTCTGGGCTGGGTCTGCCAAGGGATAAAGCATGGCGGGCCATGTCCTTCCCCTGATGCTGGTCCCCAGGGAGGGGAGCACTGGGCCTGCACAGAGAATGATGACACAGTGGAGGTACATGGCGACAGTGGCTGTGGCAGGAGGCATGGGGGGCAGGAAGCAGTAACCCTTCAGCACTGTTTTCCTGTGCTCCTGCCCAAATCCTGAATCCTGTTTTAAGAGTTAGAGCACGACTGTGTCACAGCTGCCAGCAGGAAAAAGGATGCAAGTTCCTGATTCACTCCTGCCTAGGACTCTGCGAGCATCAATCGTCTTTTTGCCGGTTAGGATCATTTAGGTTCATTAGGGACTTGAACTGGACAGAAGGAAGACCTTTGAGAGCAGAGGTAATTAATGCCTGGAGCTCTTAGATGGCAGCGCCTTCTAGAGAGCTTCCTGGCTTTACAGATGTTCAAGCCCAGAGAGGTGGCCTCAGCTCACGCAGCTCACCTGAAAGTACCCTTTATAAAATCTTTTTTGTTTTTTAACGAGAAGAAGGAAGGGAGAGGAGGAAGACACATTTTTCAGGGAAGAAGAGGAAGAAGCACTTTTATTTATTAGCTTATTTACTTTTGGTTGTTACCTGGCCGCCAGTCACAAACTCAGGTCCTGAGGCTTTACATGGTCTACATCCCAGCTGCTAGCTTAGCACCTGAGCCACCAGGTCATATCACTTTTTTTTTAAAGGACTGAATCAGAAAACTTTCATTTACTCTTAAAATAAGTGAAGAAAAATTAGCAACTGACTTCTCTGTCTTCTAGTTACCTGTTGTTTCTTCGTCTGTAAAATGGAATAAATCACTTTCTACTATCATTGCACAGAGGAATAAGTTAATGTGAGTGACGCATCTAAGTACTCATAGGACTAGTTCTCTTTTCCTGCCCTCAGTGTTCATGTTTTCCTTCCTGCCCTTAAAAGACACAGTACTCCTGGGCTTATGCCCAGAGGATACACAATCTCTAATCAGAAAAGGTATCTGCAACGCAATGTTCATAGCAGCCTGCTCATAGTAGGCAAGATAGCAAGACAGAGAAGCAACCTAAATAACCAACAAGAGATGACTGGATTAAGAAGCTATGACATATACACTCAATGGAATTCTATGCAGCTCTTTAAAAAGATGAAATTGTGCCTTTTGCAACAATCTGCTTGGAACTGGAGGGGATTGTGTTAAGTGAAATCAGTCGGAAAGAAAAAGAGAAATACAGCATAGTTTCACTCACATGTGGACTACAATGAAATGAAGCAATTAAGCAGACAGACCCCAGCAAAAATGCTCAGGACACAAGGTAATGACTGCCATGGGGTTGAGAGGTGGGAGGGAAGGAAGGAGGGAACAAGGTAGTGGTCAAGGACACTGAAACTCTGGTGGTGGCTGGGTGTGAAATACAGATGAGATACAATTTTAATATCCTAAAATGAATCCGGCATTGTGAACAAAAGAAATAATAAATACTTTTATTAAACAGGAAAAAATACTGAAGACCTAGGTACACTAAAATAAGTTCACACCTTATTTCACGGACGAGGTCGTCTCACATCCATATGGCAATAACAGGTAAAGAGAAATGTCCCAGTTGTGGCAAGGACCCTGGACCTTTGGGCTGAGAAGCAGAGTGTGGGTTTATGAAGAGAAAAGGCCTCCAAAGGGAAGGTCAGAAGAAGCTGTCTTCCCAGTTAAAAAAAGAATTGTGCCAAAGAGGAGAGGGGTGGGAGCAGGAGCGGGGGAAATGACAGTGACCGCAAGAGAAGTGGAAGAATGCTCCCTTCCCGGCAGGCATTTGGAATGCCATTTGTGGGAGTCAGATTGAGCAAGGAGGCCGGTGACGCCAAGCAGCCCACAGATCCCCGAGGACAAGCAGGGCACTCAACGTCAGTCCCCAGGGCAGGGCTGGGAGCATTAGCCAGTGGGGGCTGCTGGGGTGAAGTTCAAAGGGAGACAGCTCCCTGCGCTGCAGCCTTCGTGAGCTCAGGAAGGACAAGGCTGACCCTGCCAGTCATTGGTGGCATGGCTGGCGGGCTTGCCTGCTTTGTATACCAGCCACCAAATTGGTGATTCTAAAAACTGTTTTATGTTCATTATGCTTCGTACAGCTCCTGCGCCAGAGATGCTTGGCAATGGAAAACGACTCCCTGATTTGTATAATGGATATTTTCACATAGAGCATACATAAAAAAACGAAAACAAAGGCGTCATAAAATTTTAAGCCGGCGTTTTCGTAGCAGCAGTGGAAGCACAGTTTTCATTGCTGCGCTATCTACTCCAGGGTCTGCAGAAAAAAGCAGAACATTAATGAACAAGAGAATGTGTTACGTGGGGCGAGACTGGACTGGAGGGCCACTTGGCGCAGAAATGTAGAACAGAGCACACAACGTGGGTGGACCACCCTTTTCACCCAGTTGGAAAGCTTTCTGAGCGGGACCCTAGAAGTACATGGGGATTTTCGCTGAGCCTCCGCAGGCCGCATGAGCTTGTGGGAAACATCAATCGTCTTTGACCGCATGCGTCCCCAGAACTCATTTCCCCCCACGGAACTCCCTGGCCATCGTAGGGGCTCCCCTCCGCCAGGTGGGGCTCCACTCGGCAGCGCCCCGCCCACAGCAGGAGCAAAGGCGGCCTCAGTCATCATCCAAACCTTTGAGGGGGTCGAAGGAAATGTTCCTCCATTTCTTTCAAGTGCTTCGCAGACTGGACAAATGAACAAATTAACATTTAGCATGATTAGTAGAAGAAAAGCCCAAATTTAATAACGTTAAGTATGAAGAATTTACATGACAGTAAATTCCGGGGTAGCTGGGACAGACCTCTGAGATGAGGCATGGAAAGAAGACCTGGGATGTGGGAAAGAGCAGAGTGTGTCATTTTGTGGCAAGAAGGAATGCATCATCTTTACTCTGAAAGTAAAGATAAATAACTTTCGACATTCTTCTAGAGAATAGGAACCGATCATTTCTGATTAGCAGGATGGAGGCCCAAGGGGTGGCAGATGGCTCCTCTGATTAAAAAAAGAGCTGAAGGTTTAGAAGAACAGCAGCTTCTCCTCTGCCTGTGGGGCTTCCTCCACTGTCCTTGGGTCTTGTAGTGGCGCCAGTTCTGAGAGCCTTGGTGTATCCTGTTTTAACCTCTTTGCCTTCCCTTCCACACAGACAAGGGGCTCCAAGGCACTGGCCCAGGGCAGAATGCAGTGTCCAGACAGAGGCATAAAATGGAGCTTGCCAATCCTGGGGCCCCTGGATTTGAGGAGGGTGGCACCCAGGAAGGTAACAGTGTACACATCAGGCGCATCTATTAGCCTCTGTCTGAAGGGAAAATGGAGACATTGGAGACACAGCAGTATGACCAGCAGGAATTCTCCAAGCCCAAGAGCACAACTCTAGCCATTTTTTGTAGGAGTTGGGAGAGAAGAAACGGGATAGTCAGTGCCCATTCAAGTGCTTACTGCCCCAGTCACTTGCCCCGGAGGAGGGCCGGTGCTCTCTCTCTGCTGATAGCTACAGCTCTCACTAGGTTACCCGCCGACCAAGAACTTGGGGGTAAGTTCCCAGGACTTTGCTGTGAGTCTAGGGCTGCTCATGAGTATCACCGCCACCTTCCATATCAGAGCTATTCCTCTCAGCTATCCTGGCCAGCCTCTTTGTCCTCAAGCTCCCTGCACTTGAGGCACATGTGTTACCTGGTGCTTGGCTGTTCCCTCGAAATGGTTCAACCAAAGCTGACATATGGTTCCGTTGTGCTTATTATTAGGAATCACCAGAGCTGAAAAACAGGCAAGGCTACAGAGGACAATGGAATTTACAACCAAAGATTAGAAAATGATGGCGCTGGATTGTCTCTGCTCCACAAGACACACAGAAAACTACGGGAAGCAGTCACAATGGAGGTTTTACAGGAGACAAAGTTCCAGCAGACATGTTAAATCCTTACCCCTCTGCACCATGACAGCTCTGGTTCAGACTAAATTGGGACTGAAAGTGGGCATGTTCTCCTGGTCCTTGAACATACCACCCTTTCCTCAGAAATTTGTAGACATTAGAGACCTACACGCCACCTCTTCCTTGTCCTTCCTTTGCAAAGAGCATATAATCTAGTCCCCCCGTGGTGCCAGGCTGGAGATGTACCTTGAGCCTCTCTGACAAAGAATACCTTCCTTTATCCATTCCTACTTTCTTCCAGAAGTCTGTAGCTAGATGCAAGGATGACCAAGTGCCAAGAACAACACTTCACCAGATCAGAAAAAGGCAGGGAGAAAACCGCCATCTTGACTAGTTGTGTTCCACTGATGTGATCTTAGAAAAGTAAAGCCTTAGAGATCTTGTCCACCAGGTAAGTCTCCCTCATCATGTTCTTTAGCTCTTGTGGGAAGAAGAACCTAGAGGATACTGGTAAGAGAGGGACTGAGGCACGTTTTTTGGAATCAGGGAGCATGATAAATCATAGAGCAGGTTAGGGGAGAGGAGAGAGTTGAGTGGAGTGAAATAGATGAGAGTCGGAATGGATAAAGCCAGGGGGACAATGCCAGGATGATGGGGGTTTCAAGCTGATGAGCAGGAATGCAGTCGCAACAGGAATCTAGAGCATGACTTGGAGCCATGACCCTGCCCAGGCTTTTCACAGTAGGAGGTAAGAACAGGCCACCTCTGCCATCCCCATCCTGGATCCAGGTGTGGGCCTCTGCAGGCACCTAAACTGTCCTATTAGTGACTTTGGAGGACTTCTTCCTTGAAGCCAGAACTTATTTATTGTCCTTCTGAGTGCAGGCAGGGAAGGCCTGGGGTTTGGGTCAGTTGTCAACTCTTCAAGCTCTCTTCTCCATTTCTCCCCAAAGGCCTTCCAAGTCTCTCATGTACATAGGATCTTTAGGCTTTGCTCCTGATTGGAATTTTAGGATATTATATCTACCCTGCCTCACCTTAGACCTTTAGTCCTTTACTCACTTGCCCATTTTCTTAAACAACCAGCTATATTTTGATCACTGTGGTGCATGACGTATGTCTTTGACGCTCCAGTGCAGTGGTTGGGTATTTCGTGTTTAAGTACCGAGTGTTTACTGTGTTCTAGGTCCTTGGCTAAATGTTTTCTACAGATGATCTCATCCAATCCGCACAGCAGCCCTAGGAGGTAGGTATCATCATTTGTTCTCCCCACTCTGGTGAGACAGAAGTCAACAGATTTGCCCACAATTTGGATTCTTTGTGAGCTGAGCCAATTATAACCACTCTGTGCCTCAGACTCCTCATCTGTAAAATGGGGTGAATAACAGAACCTACTTGACAAGACCTCTAAGAAAATTAAATGAGCTAATGCATATAAAGTACTCAGAAGAGTCTGGCCCATGCCTGTTAAATGACAAATGAACATCTAAATGACAGAGTCCTTTATACGCAGTAACCTACGTAGTTCAACATATGATCTCAGGAAGTAGGTACTAGACTGCTATCCATCCCAGTCTACAGAAGAGGACACTAAGGCATAAACCAGCTTGATCTTATTGTCATATCTGTTCTCTACCTGTTCCCTCCCACAGGCCTGGGCCCAGTAAGTTCTCTTGAAAGCTTCTGGAGCAGCACTCGGGTAAATCAGGGTCTCAGCACAAAGGTGCTTTTACTGGAGGACCCATACCGTCCTCCATCACACCTTTTCTGCCTTCCACTGGACCCCCAATTTCTATAACAGCCTGTCTTCCATAGACAGATCAGACCCTCCATGTCTGGCAAATTTTAACCAGCTATTTTGGTTTGCCCCAGTTTTAAAGCTGAGAGTCCAGTGTCACAGGAAACCTTTCAGCCTTGGACAAACCAGCCCCCGCCACAAACCTGCAGCTATTTTCTGACCCAGTGGAGTTTTGTTCTTGGCACTTAGCATTCTTGATTTCCAGAGAATCACTTCTTCTTCCAAATGACTCCCAAATCATTTTAATTTAGCAACAGCTGCATCCCATTTTGAGTCACACGCACATGAAGAACATGACAAGGGAGACTTTCCTGGTGGAGGAGATCTCAGGGCTTACTTCTCTAAGCTCTCACCAGTGGGACACAACCAGTCCAGTTGGCAGTTTCCTCTCTGCCCTTTTCACTTGAGCCACCAAGCTATTTTTTTCTTTTCCTTTGTCTTTTCATTTTCCCCAAACACTTCTAATGGTTTCCTTTCAACCAAAGGCAAGTAGCATAATTAAGATAAAGAGATCTGGGCTTGGCATCAGGAAGACAGCATGAAAAAAAAAAAAAAGAAAGAAAAAACATGAACTCTGGAAGCTGCCAGAATCCTTATGCAAATCACCCTCTCCAAGAATCTTCTGTTGAAGGATAATGTGAGGTCAGTCATGACCTAAGCAGAGAGACTAGCATAGAATGGGCTGTGAAAGATGCTCAGTGACTGATCAGAGAAGCCACAGCTCAAGACTGGAGCACCCATGGTGCGCCCTGGTGGAATTATGGTTAGGTCCGCCACCTCTGGCTAAGCAAAGTCCACATACATCCCAAGAACCCGGGTTTGCATCTCAGACCTGCAGAGAACAACCAAAATAAATAATTGACTAAAAATAAAATAAAGTCCTCTTCCTCTTTCTTCCTGCCTGCCTGCCTACTTACCTTCATTCTTACTTGTACCTTTCCTTAAAAAATAGATTCGAGCATCCAGTGGACTGGCAGGATCCTGGTCTGAAGTGGGCGTTGAATTGAAGTCCCAAAGAAACGCTGTGGGTGGCTGGTACCTGGCTGATGTGGTCTCCTGGTCAACTTTCTATCTCTCAATCTCAATGTCACGTCCCCAGGGAAGCCTTATTACAAATTCACAGGATCCTGTACTCCATTTTTCATCTGACTTTTTTATAATTTGAATTAAAATTTACTCTCGTCCTCCCCACCTGGCCACAAGCTCCCTAAAGGCAGAAACCATGTCTACGGTTTTCACTTCTGTAGCTTCAGCAGCCAACCCTGTGCCTGCACAGGGAAGGCATTCAGTAAATGCCTGTTGAATGAAATTATTGCTCAAATGACGGTCCAAGGTACTAGGGAAAGAGAGTTCTGTAAGGATTCCCTAAGGAAGGCAGTGAAAGCCACTAGATGGAGCTAGTGCCCTGCAGGTAAATTATCCAGCTGACTCAAACTTGGAGTGGTGGGTGGCAAGGAATTCTTCCAAATAGAATTGGAAGTGATTCTGAGATGACATCTATTTTTTTATTGGCCACCATGGCTGACTACAATGCATTTTCTGTAACCCTTACAAGAACCGCAGGAGAAACGTATCTCATTTACTGATAAAGAGATCAATTCCCGGTAGGTTTCAGTAACTTTTTTAAAGGCCCACAACTTGCGGGTAATAGAATAGTCACTGAGCCCTGATCTGTTGGTCCCCAAGTCTATATTCTTTCAAGTAAACACTTCATTGGCCTCATACTTCCACTTACGTGCTCTAATTCTTCCTCCTTAGTGAATCCAGTGAACCGGCTGTAACCGCTTCACCCCCACCCTTTCTTCTTTTTCTCACAGCTGGTTATTGTTTTATCACCTACCCGTTCAGAACTCCACACGGTAACTTATTTCTAAACATTCAGCTTACAGGGGAAGGGAAACCAGAGGCAGAATAGATTCTTAGATCAGACATTTGATTTAAGACTTGAGCTCACTGATGAGTAGCTGTAGTCTTCTGAGGAAGGAGGGAATTATCTTTAGCTTCCATCAATGACCAATAATTGCTCATTCAACATGTGTTGCACAAACAGGTCTGAGGAAGCACAGACAGGCTTACAATCTGGTTGCAGACATAAGACATGCACAGCCAAGGCATGATACATAGCAGTGCCTAAGGGCTTCGCAGGTGATGCACAGAGTAAGAGCACTAGGAATGTAGAAACTAGAAAGATTCCTGTGACTAGGGTGGTCACTTGTCTGAAAGTCAGGGCTGACCTTCACAGAAAACGCATTTAGGGAGAGGGCAAGTAAATCAGTCCCTTTCCACTAAAAGTAGGAACCCACGACCTCCACACCACCTGAGAGCTTGTTAGACCTCCTGAAACAGAATCTGCAAATTGTTTTCTTTCAGCTACAAGATAATGTAAGTTTAGATGCGACAATCTGCATTTTTTTAAAGAAAGGAAAGAGTAGTTTTTAAAGGAGCATTTTCAGGTATTTTTATTTTAATTGTACATTTTGGTTGTTCCCTCTGCCCCAGGAAGTGAGCCCAGTTCCTTGGGATGTATGTGGACTGCACTTGGCCAGAGGCAACAGACCTAATCACTACTCCACCAGGTTGTTCCAGGATGAAGCATTAAAATTTTTTTTATTGTCATAACTTTGATTTTGCACATTAAAATAAATCTATATGTACAGGTTCCCCATATGCGAAGTTTCCCCATTTCTCAGATTTATGTCAACACACCGTACCCTCCACCAAGTCATCAAGTGTTCTTCACCATTGTCCAGTGGATGCTGCCACCAATCCACCACCCCCATTCCCTATTGGTAACCTCAGTTTTGTTGCAAGTGTCTGAGGTTTGCTTTAGTTTCATCTGTTCCTTTTTTATGTCTGTTCATGTTCCACCTATGAGTGAGGTCATCTGGTATCTGTCTTCTTTAGACTTATTTCACTTAGCATAATCCCTTCTAGTTCCATCAATTGATTCAAATGATAGGATTTCATCTCTTCTAAGGGCAATGTAGTATTCCATTGTGTATATGCACCACATCTTCTTCATCCATCCATCTGATGTTGAGCACTTAGGCAATTTCCAGTTCTTAGCTATTGTGAATAGGGCCACAATAAACATGGGGACACATACATCTCTGTGGATGGCACTTTTGTATCTTTTAGGTAGATATCCAGAAGTGGGCTGGTGGGATCATATGGGGTTTCCATCTTCAACTTTTTGAGGCATCTCCATACTGTTTTTCCTAGGGTTTGCACCGATTTGCACTCTCACCAATAGTGTAAAAGTGTTCCCCTTTCTTCACAACCTCACCAACATTTGATACTCCAGACTTTTGGATAATAGCCAGTCTCTCAGGTGTAAGGTGCTATCTCATTATTGTTCTGATTTGTGTTTCCCTGATAGCCAGGGATTAGAAGCATCTTTTCGTGAGCCAACTGTATACCCTCTTTAGAAAAATGTCTCCAATTCCTCTTCCCATTGTTGTGATTGGATTGCCCATTTTTCTGTGTGTATTTTAGACATTAAGCCCTTGTTAGAAATATGGAATGCAAATATCTTTACCCAGTTAGTAAGTTGTCTTTTGTTTTGGTGATGTTTTCTTTCGCATTTTAGTTTGATTTAGTCCCACTTACTTATTTTTCTTTGTTTCCCTTGATGCTAGAATTGAGTCCCCAAAGACCTCTGTAAGGCTGATGTCATTGAATGTCTTTCTTACGTTGGCTTCCAAGAATTTTATGGTTTCCAGACTTCTGTGCAAATCTCTAGTCCATTTTGAGTTTATTTTTATGAATAGTATTAGAGAGTGATCTAGCTTCATTTTTTTACATATGGCTGTCCAATTATCGCAACACCATTTATTAAAGAGACATTCCTTTCTCCATCATACGTTTTTGGCTCCCTTGTTGTAGATTAATTGACTGTATATGAGTGGGTCACTTTCTAGGTATTCAGTTCTATTCCACTGATCTGTGCCTCATATAGTTTTTATCACTATCACTTTATAGCATAGGTCAATGTCTGGGAGTGTACTCCCTCCGGATATGTTCTTTTTTTCCTCATAATTGCTTTGGCTAGTTGAGGACAATTCCATACAAATTTTAAGATTTTTTTTGTTCTATTTCTTGAAAATAAACCCATGGGATTTTAATGGGAATTGCATGAAATTTGTATATTGCTTTAGGTAAGATGACCATTTTAATGTTCATTCTTCCCAACAATGAGCATGAGCAGGGGATGTCTTTCCATCTCTTTGTATCCTTCTCTATTTCTTTTAAGAAGAACTTGTAGTATTCATTGTACAGGTCTTTCACCTCCTTTGTTAAGTATGTACCAAGATATTTGATTCATTTTACTTCTATTTTAAATGGTGTGATTTTCTTGATATCATTTTCTTCTGGTATGTTGTGTATAAGAATGCAATGGATTTTTGTCCATTGATTTTGTAGCCTGCCACTTTACTGCTTCATTGATCCATTCTAGTAGCTTTGTGACAGTTTTTAGGATTTTTAATACATATAATCATGCCATCTGCAAATAATGATAGTTTTACTTCTTCCTTTCCAATTAGGTTCCTTTTATTTCTTTTTCTTGCCTAATTGCTCTGGCTAAGACCTCAGGGTGATGTCGAGTAGCAGTGGTGAGAGTGGACATCCTTTCCTTATTCCTGATCTTAAAGGAAATGCTTTCAAATTTTCGCCATTGACTATGATATTTATTGGCTGTGGGTTTGTCGTATATGGTCTTTATTATGTTAAGATATGTACCTACTTTGCTCATTTTATGAAGGCTTTTTTAAAATCATAAATGGGTGTTGGAGCTTGTCAAAAAGCTTTCTCTACATCTATTAATATGATCATGTGTTTTTTTCTCCTTGTTCGTGTTGATAAATGGCGTATGACATTAATAGACTTACATATATTGAACCATCCTTACATCCCTGGGATAAATCCCACTTAAAATGATCGATGATCTTTTTGATGCATTGTTGGATTTGATTTGCTAATATTTTGTTGAGAATTTTTGCATCTATGTTCATTAGAGATATTGGTCTGTACTTTTCTTTCTTGTTGATGTCTCTATCAGTTTTTGTTATCAGTGTGATGTTAGCTTCATAGAAATTATTTGGGAGTGTTCCCTGTATTTTGGAAGACTTTGAGAAGAATAGATATTAATTCTTTAATGGTTTGGTAAAACTCATTAGAAAAGCCATCTAGTCTTGGGCTTTTATTTTTAGGGAGATTTTTGATTACCTCTTAAATTTCCTTGCTTCTGGTTTTTCTGCTTAGGTTTTCCAATTCTTCCAGGTTCAATCTTCGTAGAAAGTGTTTTTATAGAAATCTATCCATGTCCTCAAGGTTGTCCACTTTATTGTCATAGAGCTAATCATAGTAGTAGATGTTTTGTATTTCTGTGATATCTTGTAACTTCTCCCCTTCATTTCTGATTCTTGTTTTGAGAGTTTTCTGGGGTGTTTTTTTTTTTTTTTGTGAGTATAGCCAATGGTGTTGCAATTCTAACTGTTTATTTCATTGATCTTCTGAGTTGTCTTTTTTTCTGTTTCATTTATTTCTTCTTGAATTTTGATTATTTCCTTTCTTCTACCGAATTTTGGCTTTAATTGTTCTTCTTTCTTTAGTTGTTTTAAATGTAGGCTAGATTGTTTATTTGTAATTTTTTTTTGTTTCTTGAGATCGGCCTGGATTGTGATGAACTTTCCTCTCAATACTGCCTTTGCTCTTTCCTATAACTTCTGGTAGCTCATGTCCTCATTCTCATTTGTATATAAGTACTTTTATAGTTCCTCTTTGATTTCCTCCTTTACCCATGAGTCATTCAGAAGCATATTATTTAGTCTTCAATTAATTTGGGATATCCTAGCTTCCTTTTTGTAATTGGTTTCTGGTTGTAAGCCACCACCGTGAGAGAAGATGCTTGGTATGATTTCATTCTTTGTAAATTTGTTGAGACTTTTTTGTATCTCAACATATTTTCTATCCTTGAGAATATTCCATGTGCACTTGAAAAGAAAGTGAAATCTGCAGTCATTGGATGAAGTGTTAGGTATATTTCTATTAGTCCCAACTATTTCAAATAGTCATTTAAAGCTGCTGTTTCACTGTTAATTTTCTGCCTGGTTGATCTGTCCATTGTAAGTAGGGTATTGAAGTCCCCCACTATTATTGTGTTGCTGTCAATGTCTCTAATCAGTTCTAATAATTCTCTCTTAATATATTTTAATGCTCCTTCGTTTGGTGCATGTATGTTAATAAGTGTTATGCCTTCTTGCTGGATTGACCCCTTAATCATTATATATCTTTGTCATTTGTTATGCTTTTTAGTTGGAAGTCTGTTTTATCCAGTATAAGTATAGCTTTTCCTGCTTTTGTTGTTGTTGCTATTTGATTGTAGGATTATTTTCCAACCATTGACTTTGAGCTTATGTTTATCATTTGAAAGGAGATGAGTTTTTTCAATGCAGTAGAATGTCGGTTATACTTTATAATCCATTTGGCCATTCTGCATCGTTTGATAGGTGAATTCATTCTATCAGCATTTATGGTGATTATCGATATTAATTGCTTATTACCATTTTGTAATTTGTCTTCTGGTTGTTGTTCCAGACAGTGTCTTTGTTCTTCTCTTTCTCTTCTTAGGTGGGGTGGATGTAACTCTTTTTGACTGGTTTCCCTTTTTGTTTTCTTCTTTGCTTTTTTCCTAAAGATGTATTTTGAGGTTACCCTGAAGTTAGTATTAAGAATCCTATATTTATTTTCTATTGTTATTTGAAAGCAGATTAGTTTTATACTCATTCTAACCATCCACATGTTAATTCTCTTCTCCTCCTCCCCACTTTTTATATCTGCTGTCTTACTGTTTTTAAATGGGGTTTCTTTATACTTTTTAGGTTATCCTTTAGTGTTTTTTATAGAGCTGGTTTTGTGGTGATGAATTCCTTTAATTTTTGCTTATCAGAAAGGATTTTTGTCATTCCTTCAGTTCTAAATGATAATCTCTCAGCATAAAGTATTCCAGGTTGAAAATATTTTTCTTTCAGTACTTTGAATATATCATGCCATTCCCTTCTGGCCTGTAGAGTTTCAGTTGAGAAACCTGTTGACAATCTAATGGGAACTCCTTTGTAGGTGACTTGTTTTTCTCTGGCTGTTTTTAAGATTCTTTACCTTGTGTTTTTGACATTTCGATTACAATGCATCTAGGTGTAGGTCTGTTTGGGTTTCTTTTATGTGGAATTCTTTGCGCTTCCTGAGTCTGCAGGCTTGCTTCATTTTCAGGTTAGGGGATTCTCAGCTATTATTTCTTAAATACAGTTTCTGCCCCCTTTTCTCTATCCTCTCCTTCTGAGACCCCTTTGACTGAATATTGTTTCTTTTGATGCTATCTTATATGCTTCCTTAATTTCTTTTCATTTTTTTCTCTTTGCTGACTTTCTTGAGTGTATTCCTCTGCCCTATCTTCTAGTTCACTGATTCTATTGGAGGCTTCATCCTTCCTACTTTATTGAGTTCTTTAGTTCAGCTCTCCTGTTCCTTTCTTTAATATCTTGCTTCATTTCTTCTCCCACTTTCTCTTCTGCTGGGATCAATAAAAGAGGAAACTTAGCTTAGATATGCAAAGCCTCAGCAGGGGAAAAACAATAACTGAGGCACCTGGAAAACTAGGGGCCCACCCTGACAGGAAAACCTTGGGGGCAGGGAGTGGGTTTGTTCCCTGCTGAGGCTCAGGAAGAAGCCTAGAAGATAAATAGTTAACTTAAACCTTTTAAATGTAAAATCACTTTGTAAACAATGATTGTTAGAATGGCTGATTTACTTCTTATATTTTTTCTGTGAACGACTTCCTTGTGTAATGACAATAAATACGCAAGGAGTCTGTAAGTTGGGGTAGCTATTTGGCTTGATGATCCCCTATAGTTTACCCCCTGACCCCACCTTCTTTCTATTTTGGTCTCTCTCTTCCTTCCTTCCTTCCTTTCTTTTTCCTTCTTTCTTTCTTTCATTTCTCTCTCTCTCTCTCTCTCATTTCTTAAGCCCTGACCATAGGAGTCCAACCCAATACTCTTCCTCTATTGTTTCTTGATTTCCATGGCTATGTTTATCATTGTTGCACTAAATTCATCTTTAAGTAGTTTGCACAAGTCTGTTGTGTTCAGATTTTCCCCTGGGGTTTTAGTTGAATCCATCATTTTTCATATATTTCTCTGCGTCTTCATTTTGTTTGACTTCTGTGGGTTAGATTTCCTTGCAGTGACAGCATTGTGTAGGGTATTGACTTGCACCAGAGAATCAATCTGGATCTTGGTTAGAACACTGGGAATTCTTGAGTTGTGTGGTATCACTACTGGTTGGATTTGTTGACATTCTTTAGGTGGACTCTGCATTGGATGGGACAGTTAAGCCTAAGGGGTTGGAGTTTTTGTGGAGGATGCAGAGCCTTCCCCCAGTGTCCCAGCTTGGATGATGATGACCACTTCGTCACTGGCCCATAATCAGTAATTGGACTGCAGGTCTGCTTCCATCCACAGGGTGGCACTGTGAGTAGCATTACAATTTTCTTCTTTCTGAGACTCTCATCTTCCTTTAACCTTGGTGGTGAGATTTCCAGTGGGTGAGTCCTGAGGCTCTGTGTAACAATATGCTTTCCAGATATGGTGGTGCCCTGTGTAATTTTTTCTTTGGGGGACTCCTGCTCAGACCACCAGGGCATTGGTCCTCCTTCCATCTTGTGCCAAGATCTCCCACCCCCCAACTCTGGGTGGGTGCTCTGCTGCCCTCAGAGCAACCCTTGGAAGGCTTGGTTCTTCCTGCAGTTCCACCCTTCCACTGCTTTTTTCCCCAAGGCTGTGAGTCCAGAATCTGAGATGTATCTCTGAATCCTGAAGCTTTCCCCTACCTTTGTGTTGGTGATTGCTGCTGGTTTGTCTGCAGCCCCTGGGCCAGCCCTTCCATGGCATGTGTGTTTGAAGAATAACTGATTTCTAGTTCTTCTGTGGCAAGGGGATCCAACATGTCCTACTGGGTTGTCATCTTGATTGCCTTCAGGAAGAAGCATTTTTAAGGAAAGAAGGTATAGAACAAAGAAGCAACTTTCTTTACTCATTCATTTATTCATTCAGTCATTCATTTTTTTTTTTTTTCACTTCCTGCCCCAGGTCATGAAAGTGGGTCATTGGGGTTTATATGTCTGTATATCAGCATCTCAGCTGCCTGAGTAACAAAGCCATGCCCTCAAGAATTTACATTTTTAGCAAGATTTCCAGGTGATTCACACACATTCACATCACAAGACTGGGGATAAAATATTTGCATTCATATGTCCCTTTATGAAATAATACTTGAACTAAAACACCCTTTAATATTACTGTTAATTTTAATTTTGAATTCTGATTTTCTTTTAAAAGAATGATACTAAATACACTTCAATGATTCCTCTCTACAAGAACCTGTGGAGATTCCTAAGAGCTAAATTTTCCCTGCCTGGTGATTCATTATGGGGAAGCTCTTATCCAAAGAACTTTTTCATGTATTAATGCAATAAGACTTGCTCAAGAAATTAGGTCTTGAAAAATTTTAAAGGATATTTTTTTTCATCAGTAGAGGATTATGTTCAATATAATTTGGTATGTTCTAATTCTCAGCAAATTGCTACTTTATGTGTGGCACATGATGGAATCAAAATATGAGATCGTCTCTTCTGGTCACTCCCTCTCTCTCTACACTCTTTCCATCCATCATTTGGATAAATGAAAGTTGTTGGAATGTGGAATTCATTGTGGATTCGATGTGGAGAAATTTATACACTGAGATACCAGTATATTCATAAAATTTGATCAAACATCTCAATAAAAGCAATGGTGGCCTTATATTTAATTGTGCTTCCCTTTCTCTTATCCACTCCCAAGTTGGGTGAATTGTCCATTCAGAGAGAAAGTCAGCATGGTATTTAAAAAAGAGCTAGAAAAGTAAGTGAGAAAACATGGACTCAGGCTGTGTAGTGTCACTTTTCTGAGAGCTCCCCACTAATAAGGTCTCTAGCTTTATATTACTTGGTTAACAAGAAGTTAGAGCACAAATAGTTATTAATTAAATACTCCCAAGCAGAAGTGCCCCACACTCTCTTATCCTTAATTACAAATATGAAAGTTGAGAAGGCTGGTTACCATCTCAATCCAGTCATGGAGTCATTTATAAACTTGGTTCTGAAAGTGACAGTATTATGTAACGGTACCTGCAAAACCCCTTCATGTTTCTTTGCTTCCATTCTTGCCCCAGGCTACTGTGCCAGGAGTTATCCTAATCCAGAGAAGCAGCCAGAGTTCTCCAGCTGCCTTTCTGTCTGCTGGAACAGAAGGTGCTGCCGGGTGGGAGTGAAGGCAGGCCTCTTTTCAGTTTACTAATTCTGCAGCCACCCTTTGCAAACTCCAGCAAATATTTTGTGATGCTGCAAGGTGCTACAAGAAGTGAAAAGCAAGCTGTGATTCAGCTGGTATGAAAACTTTGCAAACAAAAAGGAAGTGATCTGTTTTTCAGCAAACTATTATTTCTGCCAGAGCCCGCAGACTAGAATATTAAAAGAGTTATTTCTGTCAGACATGCCATCATACATGTCGAATTTTCTAAATAAGACCAACTTCACATTAATTCACCCAGTAGGTCCCAATGTGTGGACATCAGCCTGGGGAGCTGTGGCGTTCCCGCAAGGATCTGCAGCCCACGTGCCTGCTCTGTCCTTAGATGGAGTGAACATGCTCGTATCTGGATTGCCTCTCACGGACACACAAACACCAAGTTTGTCATGAATTAAAAAATGAACTTAGGCTGTTACTGAATATATCTTTGCTTTTTATTATATTTATCAACTGATACTAGAGATAGAGTTAATATCATGCGACAGTTGAAGAGGAGAAATATTTCTGATGCTGAGACGGTCTTGCCAGGTGTCAGTCAGATCATCTGAACTGACTGTTGGGTCAGGGCATCAGGGCAGCTCACCATCAGGAGAGTCTTTCCCTCTAGCTACAGGCTCCACCTTTCCGGTGTTTGTTGGACAGGTACCATTTTTTTCTAAAACGTGTTGGGAGATAGTTCAGTGACTGGTTGTGCTGATTCTCTTTGAGAAATGTTGTGAACACCAGCTACCAGCAGAGGATGTATTTCTTAGTCCACACATTTGTATAAGAGTGTAACGTAGGCCCACCCTGCTGGAATAGAGGTGTGGTGCGAGCCACAGAGACCCTGGCAGGGGGAGACAACCAAGATGAACAAGTAAATTAAATAAAATGTTTCTTCTTTCTCCCCCTCTTGCCCCCAGATTGCCTAGTTGCTTTCATTCCTGCCTGCGCCTTTCCTGAAAAAAAGAAAAAGAAAAAGAAACGTAACATAATATTTCAAGTTTCTATTTCTTTGCTTTGTTAGAAAATGGATCTCTGTGAACTGATGTCAATCTCCTCTGCCCGGGGTTTTGTCATTTCAGGGAGAGGCCTACCAGGTCTGGGGAGCGCAGTGTTGGGTGAGGTGGTCGGGAGAAAAAGGAATTTTGTGTCCATGGCATCCCTCCTCACTGGTATTTATTGAGCTAATCAACTGTTTGCATGACCCCCTTCAGCTCCAGGAGCACACTCCACTTCTCTGGCATCCTCTTGGGCACAAAGAGACATACTGCCATGCCTCACTGGGACACAAAAAGCTTGCAAGCCTGCTAAGGCCCCTTCAGTGGGGATCCACCACGCATCCATTTATTTTCTGAGGTCTGGCCACCTTCCTGGGGTTCCTGCCAGAAACACGTGTCTATTCCCAGATCCCCAAAACATCTGAGATTTTGCCACCTTCCCAATGTGAGCCAGTTGAACGGACCCAGAGACAGCTCTGCCCTGGGGTCTTCCCATGGATTAATTTTCATCCTCCCAGGAATAGGGAACTCCTTTTACTCTCATTATGTCTCCCCCCAGATAAGTTGTCTCTTTTGCTAGTTTTTGAAAATTTCCTTTTTCCACGGGCAACTTCTGAAACCCACAGTGAGAAGACTCTTACTTCTTCGCCTCTGGCTATCACATCCCCCCTGGAGCTGAGAAGACAAACTAGGCTAGCCGCCTGGAGACAGGGGAAGGAACAGGAGGATAAACAGAGCAAAGTGATCAGCTAATATTATTCTGCTGTGGATACTTATTTATTAGACTAGGGAAGGAAGTCAGCCCCAATGAAATAGGACACAAAGCAAAAAGTGAAATTTGCTAGAATAGTTAAAACAAGACCCTCAGCCCTGGTACACTTGTTATAGGATCTTCATGTTTTCAACAGTGTGGCATCTGGAGCGGAGTGACTTCATCAGAATGCTGAAATAAGGGGTTTTCTCCACAGATGGTGGGGACTACGAAAGCTCCATCCGTGGTGTAAGGGAGATCAGAAGACAAGGGGTGGGGACTCCGTAACACTAGGGCACAGTCTCAAAGTCCTCTGCTCAGTTCTCTCCAGGCTGTCTGCAACTCTCCTGCCCGTGGGGCTGTTGAAAAGCCAGCTGTCTCCTATATCCATGTTTTTGCCTCAGGCAGATCTGAAGACCATCCATTCAGAACCATTGCATTCCTACATTGGGCCATGTGGTGGGGAACAAGTAACTCTATTTTGGTCTCGTGAGTTTATCTAAGAACCTGGTTGAGCAAGAAGACAGTCTCCAGATTTAAGAATCATATAGTAGAGTTGAGGGAGGGAGGAACCCACATAGGTGTTAAGGGGCTAGGTCACTATTAGCTTAGGCAGCTTAGGTGCAGGCTATGAAAGCCATGGACCTGGGTTCAAGACCTGGGACCAGAGGAAAAAGTGAAAAATAAAATAATTATATGTGTGTGTGTGTGTGTGTGTGTGTGTGTGTGTGTGTGTACACGCATATTCGGGAAATAGAGGGGTACGCAAGGAGCGTGAAGACTCTGGGACAGGGCAGGCTCTCACAGGCCAGGCCACGGGCTAGAAAGACTCCTCTAAAGTGTGGGAGGGCTTGAAGAACAACTGATCTGGCTGGGAAACAGCCCCACATTTCTGGTAGCAAGGATGACTCTACATTTCAAATTTGGTGATGATGAGCACACATTTTTCTCTCTCAGAAGAGCTAACTGCTGCATGCCTAGGCAAGATGTTTGCATTTCTGTGTTCTTCAACTTCTGCTGTCTGAATCAGGAGGGGGACAGGTGGTAGAGGGTGCTTCGCAAGGCAAATACCACCCCACCCCTTTAGTAGTTGACTTGAAAGAGCCGATGTTTCCAGTGAAGAAGAGTTCGTTGGCAAAGCCAAGTAGGAAGCAGCAAAGTGATAAATTAGAGCTTTTGCTGCAATGTATTTTTAACAGTAAACCCATGGGTAAAGCTCATTTGTTTCAAACAGTCTATGTTAGCTGAGTATGCTCACCTGAGTATTGCATGAGTGCCCTGAAAATACGGGTCTGTTGCAAATGATTCACAAAGATACCAAGTTAGAATTTATTTTATAAAAGAAGAATAATGTGATAAGGCAAGTCCACTGGCCCACTAAATCATGAAATAGGATTGTTTCCTCGGTTCTAGGCTGACCATATGTACTGTATTTTTTTTCATATTTCTCAGCCATCCCATTGTTTTAATATGTCTATGTTGTTCTGTTTTTAATGTCTGGGCTGTGGCCAAAGGCAGTTTAGTTGCCCCAGACCAAAAGCAGCTGTGCCTTGTGGCTTCTCCTGCTGTTCCCAACCCCTGTGAGGAAAATGGGAGCCCTAGACCCACGTGCCTGTTTCTTCCAAAGGAACAGAACACTGCAGTGTGATCCAGTTGCAGGTTAAGTACTATGGGGTTATCTCTGGCACTGTGGGGGTTATTAGGCATTTCTGGCACTGGAATGTGTTTTAGGCAGATCATTTAGAGTGGGGCTTATAGGAGCACTAAATTTGCTTTTTGCCTAAGGTGCCAAAATTCCTTGCACCACCTCTGGCAATTTGTATGAAGTCCCACCTGACCACACATTTTACTATGAGACTGTCAATCAACATCACATAGTATTTATTTGTTGGCCTGGCTGCTCTGCTCCTGTTCAGATTGCTCCACCTCCTCCTTTCCTCTTAGTTGCCAGCACATAATCCTGTCTGTTTTTGCCATCTCAGTGTCCCATTTTTGTGTCAAGGGAATAATCAGTCTACTTAGTTGTGAAGGGTGAAAATTAACACCACGATTGGGGAAACTGAAACGTGTCATCCAAAGGTCATCTCCATGTTGTGGAAACAAATCAAAGGGCTGCCTTTGAACAAAGGCCCCAACATTCCAGATCACACAGGAAATAATTACATACTACTTATTATTCTCTAGTGAATGCAGTAAGAAGATAAAATCCTTGGGTAAGTAACCAGAACAGATGGGAGACATTTGAATTAGACTGTGAACAATCTAGATCAAGTTATTTAATAGTTTAGTTCATTAATGTAGAATGATATGTGCTTTAGCATATGCAAATAAGATAATCTTTAGAGATACCTGAGTGATGTCACACCCTAAATTCAGTCTATAGAGTGAGTAAAGAATTAAGACCTAACAAAAATAGGTTGGGAAAATATTGAACCGCTATTGTGCTGTTGCTAATCTTTTCCATCAACCCAAGGTTTTTTTCAAAAAAATGCCAATTATTTCTAGGGTTGTCTAGGACAGAGGTTAGCACACTTCTTCTTAAAATCAGATGGAAAACATTCAAGGCTTTCCAGCTCTGTCATTATACACAAAAGCAACGACAACCTGCTAGTGAATGATCATGACTATGGTGCAATGAAATTTTATCTCTCAAACTAGGTGGCAGGTCTGCGGGCCATAGTTTGCTGACCCTTGATTTTGAATAATTGCATAATTGTAGAAATATTATAAGTTGTTTTAGAAACATGTTTAGTTCCTTTCAGTTCCACAGCAGACCAATTTCTGTGGGACTGTGTGGTGAGGGTGCTTTGGCCCACGGACCAGCAAAATGTGCTCTTCATTTATAAGCATGACATAAGGAGGCCTGCATGAGGACTTCTGGTGTTAAGGGGTCAGATATCTGGTGGGGCAGCAGACCTGGTGCTGGATTCAAGGAGAATTGTTATTTTGATGTGCAAACTGCAAAGAAGAAATAAGCACACAAAGCCAATTCCATAGTCTGCATGCTTTCCTAGCATAGTGGCTTTGTGAAGACACATGGGGACATCAACTTCACAAGGTAAGGTTGTATACCAGAAAGTTACAGTTTCCTTCTAAATTCAGATTCATTAAAATAACTGTTTTGTTTGGACCTGGGCAGGTCAATATTCCTGCCGTATTCCTGCTTGCTGCTAAGTGGACACCCCTCCCAAACCCTTACTCTGCCATCACTGACTGCAGGGCTGTGTGACTTGCACTCTGACTTAGAAGGTAGAGATGGGTCCAAAGTCTCTTTCAGGAATTTGAGTGGAAAGACTAGAGGGAAGATGCAGTTGGTGACAGAAATGTAGCCAGAAAAGGCATTTGGCTTCAGGGGTTGGAATGGCCACTGTAGGCCTTGTACAATGTGTTCACTGGAAAAGTAGAAATCAAGTAGACAAAGTGTTTGTTTCTTTTCAGTTCCATGGTCTAAGAAGGCTGGTTGCTCTTCAGAAAACCTTAAAATAGCCTTTCTTCCCCATGTCATTTTTTTTTTTTTTTTTAAGAGGAAGGAAGAAAGGGAGGGAGGATTATTTAAAATTTATTTGTTCACTCTGGTTGTTCTCCCTGCCCAAGACTTGAACCTGGATCCTGGGGCTTTGTTTTACACCCCAACTGCTGATCTGCTGATTTAGTGCCTGTGCTACCACCACCCTCCCGCCCCGCTTTTTTGGGTTGTCTTCTTTGGGTCTCCTCTCAATAATTAAATCATGGGGTATTCTATTAGGCACATTTCTTGCCATAGAAACATTTTATTTAATGTGTTTTAGATCAGCCATCTATGAATATAAGGTTCTGTAGATTCCACTGAAATCTTTTTAATTTCTATACTTGCTGGAGGTAACAAATAAAATCACATTTTCCTGGTCAATGACTTTTCCATGTACCCTCTCCATTCCCATCCCTCTCATTATGGCCCAGTTCATTACTCCTGGATTTCAGCCAGCCTCCTAGGAAGCTCCTTTGCCTCTAATCATTCCCTATTCTTGCCCATTTGCTGTCAGAGCTGTTAGCTTAATTTTTGAAAAACCTACTTTCATCAAATCACATCTCATATTAAAAGTTCCTATTTTCCTACGGCCTCCTGGATCCAATATTATCTCACCAATCCAACATTTTAGACTTTGTAATCTGGTCCCACCGTATGTAGTTATTGTATTCATGTTTGCCACAAGCCTTCAATATGAGTTTTAATTTCAACCAGATTAATATCCCATATCTGTTAACATCTCACTCTTTATTCCTGTTTCCATTTATTTGCTCATTTTTGTCCTCCTGCATGTCCTATTAATTAGAATATATCCTCTCTGCATCAAAATTTAATTATAATGTTATTTCTAGGTAAAACTCTGAGAGCTGGTAGGAAGATAATGAGAACTATATCTAGCACCTTCTACCCAGGATCCCACATTCCAAAGTAATAGTCATATCAAAAGTACATGAAACTTAAGTTTCTGGATAAAGATAACAGAATGAAACCAAACTCTTAATTTTTATCCTTCTCAACCTCCCCACATCGGCTACATAAGGTGGCATAAATTTTTAGGATAGAGTAAAAGAAGATGCCAAAGGAATTCAAATTTGGATGGTAGAAAGTAGACACACAAATGGTAATGGACTTGGCAGACTTGAAATGCCAAATTGTAAACTGACATGAAGCTAAAAACAAACTCAATATGGTTTCCAGAATCCTCAAAGAACTCAGGAATGGATGGCATCTTTGGAAGTGGCATGAATTGGATGTTGAATTTAGGGAGATTTCTGGATGGAAGAACACTGGCGCAGTTGAAGGGGGTATGAAGGATTTAAAACAGAAAGGCAAGTGAATGCATGTATGTTGAAAAGGAAGTTCCTGATTCTTTTCCTTCAGAATTGGAGAACCAGTCCATGGAGAATATGACTATATCGAAAGGAAATATCTGAAGATATTGACTTCAAGAGTACCCTCACAAACAGCCCGTATAGATCAGACTTTTATCGGTGATTCTTGATGGAAGCAATATGGCAGTGTCTGGGGATATTTCTGATGGTCACAAACTTGGGGCAAGCAGTGCCAGGGTTACTGCTAAATATTTTGTAATCATAATAAAAGCCTTCCACAACAAAAATTATCCAGTTCAAAATGTCAGGAGTGTCACTATTCATAAGCTCTGTCTTACATGAAACTCATGATCAATTGACTGACACAAGTTGATTTCCAAACAACCCTAGTCTCCCTATTCTATGAAACTTTTAATAGTTAGAGATCTAAACAAACATAAAAGTAACTTGGAGAAAACTGTAGGAGATACCGTAAGATGAGAAAAATTCTATAAAAAACTATACTTAATATCCACTTATGACCATGATGGTTAACCAGGGATCAGGTTCTGCTTTAACCAATTAGAAAACTGGACATAGTTTAGAAAACTGTTTTCCAATCTTGGTGATCAGGCAATGTAAATCCTGGATTTGATTTTGGGGTATAGGGATCCTGTTAATTTACTGAAGAATTTCCCCACTGATTTACAGGACCACCTGTCAGAAACCACTTTTCTATGTACTAACTCATTTATTCCTTGTTTCTCTGTTTCTGTCTTTGTTGGGTCCCATGCTGTCTTAATACTTGAGCTTTGTAATAAACTTTGCTACTTGGTACAGCAATTCACTCCAACTTGTTATACTTTACAAGTGTCTTTTGGCTTTTTGCTCTTCCATATAAATTTTACAATCAGCTAGCTGAATTCTCTTGTTCAATAAAATTTTATAACTTTCTACATAAAGGACTTGAACACATTATTACATCCACTCATATCTGTGGTTGCTATTATATATGGTCTATTTTAAAATTACATTTTCTGGTTTTGCTGGCATGCAGAAATGCATTTTTCTCTTATGTACTGATTTCCTTTGCAGTCAACTGGATAAACTTATTCATCCTAATAATTTTCAGTGGACTCTTTTGGAATCCACAAAATACTGAATACTGAAAATAATGACAATTTTGTTTTTTCCTTCTGATCTGTGTATCTTTTCCCTTTGTCTTGTTTTACTGCACAGTCTTGGATCTCTAGTATAATGTTGAATAAAAAGGTGAGAGTAGGAATTCTTGTCCTGTGACTAATTTTAAAGGCAGTGTATTTCACACTTGACATGGTCTTTGCGGTGGACTTTTCCATGTTACCCTTTACTAGGTTAAGGAATTTCTATTCATTTACTAAAAATTTTCATTATGTTTGGTTGGATTTTATAAAAAATGAGCTTACAGGACTTTTCATTAATTTGTTAATGTAGGTATGAAGTTGATAGATTTTTCTGATGCTAGTCAATCTTGCATTCCTTGGATAAACACACAGTGGTCATAAAATGTTATTAACTGTTATGCATTGCTGGATTCGTTTTCTAATATTTCTAACATTTTCCATCTTTGTTCATTATTGATAATAGCCTATAATTTTCCTTTCGTTAATCTTTGGGTGACAAGGTAATACTAGTCTTATAAGTGAGCTGAGGGTATTCCCAATTTTTCTACGGTCTGAAAACATTTGTATAAGTTTGGAATCATTTGCTATTTGAATTCTGGTATTAATTGTCTATAAAACCATCTCATTCTGGTATTTTCTTATTCCTGACAAAATTTCTTTAATGATTATTAAGTCCCTTCAGATTTTTTAAGTGATTCTTTAATCTTTTCAAATATACTAGCAAAATATTTATAATATTTTGCTGCTTCTATAGTCCATTGTTTATATTGTTATTTCTAAAATCGACTATTCGTGACCTTTTATCAGTCTGCTAGAGGTTTTAGAATTTTTCTTGTTTTTACAAAAACCAACTTTTTGCTTCTATTTCTTCTACTGTATCTTTTTTTTTTTAACACATGATTCACTTTGATTTTATTTTTAATTCCTTCCTACTCTCTTTAGATGTTTTTCTAAATTTCATTCAATTCTTAGGTCATTACCAGACCCTTATTTTCATATGTAAGCATTTAAAGCTACACAATTCCCTCTAAACTCCACTTGAGTAAACATATATGCATATATGGATAAGCAAATAAATATTTCCCAGGATATTTATTGTTATACAAGTTTTTCTAACTAACTTGTTCACAATTCTGTTGAAAACTTTAAATCTATTTGATCTTTAAGTTTCCCGAACGGCAACTACTGGCAGGATGAAAAATTAAAAACCAAGGACACCACTGCCATCTGGTGGAGAAATGACAAGTACATGTAAATAAACCACTGTCCTCACCTGCTCACTCTCCACACTTAGTCAACAAATGCAGTTAAAGCTCATTTTATCAGGCCTTTCAATATCTGTCCCTTCATTTCCATTCTCCAAGCACCATCTAAGTCTAACTCCTACCTTTTTTCCTAGATGATTGCTTTTGAATCAGTCCCTCAGCTATTTAGTTGCTATTCATTCAATATATTCTCCTTTTTCATTTTACTTTCACAGTTTTAAATTAGTTCAATGAGTTGCTTATGAAGTTCTTGCTCATGAGAAAAACATTGGCACCATTGACAGTGGTCTGACTAGCGATGAGAACAAACTAGAGGGCCACTAAGTACTGGCTGAATTAAAAGATGCCATTTGCTGATTTGTCATTTAATTTATCTGGGAGGCAGCAGATGCACAGAAGTTTCCAAGGTTTTTTTCTGTAATAATAAACTGACATTCACAATGAATGACATTCACGCATACAGTTCTTATGTGGGATGACCTACATTTTTTAAAACTTAAAATATTTTTAGTTATAAAATACATGATCAGTATAGAAACAACCCAGAGTTCTGTAAATGAGTGATTATATTAATGATGCTGGAAGCCAGGGTTCTTCACTGTGGAAGAAGACACACACATGGAATAGGGAAAGACAAGTAAGAGCCCTGTGGGGTTCGGAACTGAGATATCAGTAAAATTTATGGTTTTTAATATCTACGTTTTCTAGTTCTTTCTGCTGAAGGTGCCTAGAGGCAATAACTAAGAAGGCCCAGATCTTAGCTTCTAACTGTGTTTCTCCTCTAAAATAAACTGACGATTTTCAAAGAAATGGCTACTTTCAGGCCTGGGGTGGAAACACACACACACACACACACACACACACACACACACGAAACTTGCAGTACTGCAATATTTTATGCTGGAAATTAAAGAATTCCTTAAAGAATGATATGAAAATGTTAAAAAAAAAAAAAGATCCAGCTTGAAAAATCTGACTGAATAAATGTGAAACAATTTGACATCAAAACAAGTGAGAGTAATGTAATGAAGAAAATAGGAATTCATGAGTTCACACTGTGAGAAAAAAATAGAAAGCTTTTCCTTGCAATATAATGCCAACTAATAAGTGTAGAAAGAATGACAGAACTGGAAAATTACCATTTGGCAGTCATCTTAGTAACATTAATTCATCCAAGAAATATTAATGGATGTTTCTTAGTGTGTGAAAGTTTGCTAACAAAGAAAACGTTTAGCCTTAAAGTAACTTCCCACAAAATGCTTACTAATTTAACAGAAAAAGTAGAAACTCTGTAGTGAGGAAATCTAGTACACATCACTTAAAATAAATGATCAAACTTTAACATCACTGAAATGAGACAACTAAAACACCATGGTATGATGTACAGAAAGGAACACAATATCACGTCTGTGATATGCCTGCCAAAAATTCATATGCTCAATTTAACCATGAAAAAATAGCAGAAAAACTCAAATGAAAGGACATTCTATAAAATAACTGTCCTATGTTGTTCCTGACCCTCACACATTTTTGAAAGACAGATTGTAAAACTGTTTGAGATGGAAGTGTTGTTTTTTTTTTCCCCTGGACTGGATTCTGGACCAGTTGTTTTTTGTTGGTTTTTATTTTCTACAGAGGTCATTATAAGAACAAGTAGTAAATGTGAAAAAGATTATATATTATTTTAATGCTACTTTTCTAGGTTTAATAATTGTGCTATGGTTGTGTAAGGAAATATCCTTATTCTTGAAAGATAAACACAAGCACTTGAAGTAAAGAAGCATCATGACTGTAACTAACTCCTAAATGGTTAGAAAAAAAGTATTCTAAACTAGTGAAAAATGAAGAAAGTCCTCTTCCTTAGAGTGGAATGACAACTAGTAAATACAAAAAGAATGAGGTGGCTTAAAAAGATAACATGTCAGTAAAAATGTATTTAGACAAGAATCACCAAAGGATGCTAAATTCAGGAGGGAAAGGTTTGATGAAGCATAGAATTATCAATACAGTTACAAGGTTTCTCCTCGCAAATTATTCATTAACAAAAAGAAAAATAATAACTATATAGTGGAAAAATGACATCTTACCTAACTGATCAAAATTTACATCACCAAAAATGGGCAAAGGGATGTTCTATGAGTCTACGTGTGATAACAGGAGAATCTCCCACTCCGTATTTCTGCTCATGCTTACATAAGCCGAATCTAACCACAAGGAAACATCAGAAAAACCCAAACTGAGGGCTGTTCTAGACTTTTAACTATCCTGTATTCTTCACATATATCAATACTACAAAAGACAAAATAAGGCTGAAGAACTGTTCCAGATTAAGATACATGAGCCATTTGATCCTACAGTTACAAAAAGAAACAAACAAATGAAAAAATAAAGAACAAATGAAATGGGGATAGGGACTATTAAATGAAAGAATTGATCAATGTTAAATTTCTCAACTGATAATATGCTTGTTCTTCTGAAGTGCTTATGCAGTATTTTAAGGGATCAATACTTTCAAATGGAGAAAAAATACTTAATGATAGAAAATATTAAAGCAAGGATAAGAAATATTAAAAAGTTAAAGTGCAGAACAAGGTATACATTTCTTCTATTTACAATTCTCAAAGCAAGTACAAACATACAGGTTTAGTATTTCTAGGGTACTAAAGTTACAACTCTTCTGCTCCTCCAGGGAAGGGAACTAGTAGCTAAGTAGGGATAGGTGGTTGGTGTGAGGTTATATAAGGAATATTCAGTTCTATTCATTTCTTCTATTTACAATTCTCAAAGCAAGTACAAACATACAGGTTTAGTATTTCTAGGGTACTAAAGTTACAACTCTTCTGCTCCTCCAGGGAAGGGAACTAGTAGCTAAGTAGGGATAGGTGGTTGGTGTGAGGTTATATAAGGAATATTCAGTTCTATTTAACAGGCAAAAAAAAAAAATAAACAAAAACCCAAAAACAAAAGACCAGCTCTAATAGCTTGCATATGTTTTCTCTATGTATATACAAACTTCTGTGCATGTTTTAGATCATTCTGATGGCATCATATTCTAGCCAATGAATGTAATTATGTGGCCTATTGGTATGTTGCATGTGTATATTTAAATACTGATTTTTTCTCTGCAATTTCATTTTATTTACTATTTATTTTTTAGTAATATTTCTTTAGTTCACAATGATAAATTCCATTTAGGATACTGAAATTGCATGTTTTTATTTCACACCACACTCAGACCCGATTTTGCGTCCCTGTCATCTTTTCTGCTCATCCTCTCTCCTGCCTTTTACCAGTCCTGAGCCCTATTATTTTTGTTGGAATTTGTATATCAGTTTCATTTCATTAAATTCCACATACTAGTAAAACCATCCTGTATTTCTTTTTCTTTCTGACTTATTTCACACAACATATTCCCCTCAAGTTCCATCCAGACTGAAAAGACACAATTTCATTTTTTTAATAGCAGCACAGAGTTCCATATATATTCCATGGAATATATATGCCACAGCTTCTTTATCTAGACCTGTTGATGGGCATTTAGGTTGTTTCCATGTCTTGGCTATTGTGCATTGTGCTACTCTGAACATCAGGGTACAGGTATTTTTTCTGATTAGATATTTTGTATCCTCTGGGAGGGTATATGCCTGGGAATGGGATTGCTGGATCAAATGGTAAATCCATCTTTGTCAGAGGAACCTCCACACTGTTCTCCAAAGAGGTCCCACCAATTTACATTCCCGCCAACAGTTTAGAAGGGTTTCCTTTTCTCCATACCCCTCCAACACCTGCTATTTCCAGTCTTTTCAATTTAGGGCCATTCTCACTTGTGTGAAATGGTATTTCATTGTAGTTTTTATTTGCATTTCTCTGATGAAGAATGTAGAGCATTTTTTCAAGTATGTACAAGCCATCTCTGTGTCTTCTTTAGAAAGTTCTCTATTCAGCTCTTTTGCCTATTTATCAAATGGGTCATTTGCTTTTTTATTATTGAGATGTATGAGCTCTTTATATATTTTAGAAATTAAACTTTTATCTGGTATGTTGTATAAATATCTTCTCCAATTCTGTGAGTTGTCTGTTTTAGTGGTGGTTTCTTTTGCTGTGCAGAAACTTTTCAGTTTGATGTAATCCCAATTGTTTCGTTTGCTTTTATTTCTTTTGCTGTCACTGTTACCCCAAAGACCTCTTTAGAGGTTGAGGTCATGGAGTGTTTTCCCCACATTCTGTTCTAGGTATTTTATGGTTTGGGGTCTTATGCTCAGGTCTTTGATACATTTTGAATTTACTTTTGTACTTGGTGCTAATGAGTAATCTAGTTTCTTTTTTTTTGCAGATGTCTTTCCAGTTTTCCCAACACCATTTATTGAATAGACTTTCCTTCCTCCATTGTTATCTCTTGGCACCTTTGTCATAGACCAGCTGTCTGTATAAATGTGGTTTTATTTCTGGGTTCTCTGTGTGATTCCACTGATCACTGTGTGTTTTTGTTATAGTACCATACAGTTCTGATAATGATCGCTCTGTAGTATAGTTTAAAATTTGTAAGTGTGATGCCTCCACTATTGCTTTTCTTTCTTAGAACAGTTTTGGCTATTTGAGTTTTTTTTGTGGTTCCATACAAACCAGTATTGGGGAGATTTTATTACTGCTCTAATTTCTGCTCTTCTGATTGGTTGGCTTGTCTATTTCCAACTGCCTTATATTTTGGGAGGTTGTAGGATTCTAGAAGCCTGTCCATTTCTTCATGATTAACCAATTTGTTGGTATATAAGTGTTCATAGTAGTTTCTCATGATTCTTTGTATTTCTGTGATGTCGGTTATGATCTCACCTCTTTCATATCTGGTTTTTATTATTAAGATTTTCTCTTTTTGTGAATCTTCCTCCAGATGTATCAATTTTGTGTATTTTTTCAAAGAACCAGCTTTTGGATTCATTAATCTTTTGGATGAACTTTTTATTTTCAATTTCATTTCTTTCTGCTGTGATTTTTATTATTTCTTTTCTTCTGCTGCTATTTGGTTGATTGTTCTTCCCTTTCTTGTTCCCTCAGGTGTGTGGTTATACATTTGTTTTTGATGTGCACTTGTACAACTATAAACTTTCCTCTCAGAAATGCTTTTGCTACATCCTACATGTTCTGGTGGCTCATTCTGAATTTTCATCTGTTTCTAAATAAGACTTAATTTCATTGATCCAGGAGTTGTTCAGAAACATGCTGTTCAATGTCTACATCTTCGTGGTTCTTCTAGATTTGTTCTTTTGGTTTACTTATAGTTTTACCCGCTGGTGGTCAGAGGGTGCTTTTTATAATTTGGATCTTGCTAAACTTGCTGAGACTTGTGTTCCAAGATACGGTCTATTCTTGAGAATGTTCTATGAACATTTGAGAATGTATATTCCTTTTTGTTGGAGTAGAACACCCTCTTATGTCTGTTAGGTCCACTTGATCTATTGTTTCAATCAGGGCTCAATTCTTTGTTGGTTTTCTGCCTGGATGGTCTATCTACTGATGCCAGTGGAGCTTTAAAGCCCCCTTCTGTTATTGTATTAATGTCAATGTCTGCCTTTGCTCTGTCAGTATTTTGGAAGTTTGTCTTGTCTGGTATTAGTATTGCAATCACTGATTTCATCACTGTCGCTGTGATATATTTTTCCATAGCCCTTGACTTTCAACCTATATTTATCATTGGGTCTGATATGTCTCCCATAAGCATAGTAACTTTGGGCTAAGGTGAGGGAGCATACTTTCTGCCTCAGGTGAGGGCTGTGTATGGGCCTGTAGTTTCTGGAAAGGTTGTGAAGTGCACATGCTGAGGGGCAGGAAAGTTCACTTTTTCAACATGTCGAGTGAAGTACACAAATGTCTGTGGTTTCCAGGCTGGCTGAGGAGTGCACAAATGTACCAGAGCACAAGTGTGTCTGCCCCTCAGGTGCATACAAGCCTGTAGTTGCTGAGCTGGCTGTGGAGTATGTACATCCAGAGCTCAGGGAGAGGACTTTCCCCTCAAAAGGGGAGAGAGTCACACACACGTCTCCAGTGACTCAGCCGGCTGTGAGCTGCCCATGCTGGAGCTGGGGAGTAGACCTTCCAGTCATATCCCAGGGATTTTTTCCTTTGTTCCATAAAGGTGACCAGGCCCTGGTCAGAGTATAAAACCAAGAACAGGCTATGTCACCTCCTTCTTATCTGATTTTCAAATTTTTATCAGTTACAGATACTTTAAAACCTATGCTGAGCCTTAATTCTGTCATCTTTTTTAATTTTAGTTTGTTTTTATGCCTTCTTTTTAAAAGATACTTTATGTTCATGTCTTATTTTGAGATTTTTCTTTCATCTAATAACTTCAATTTATAAAGCCATACTGTTTTTTTCACAATATAAGGATTTAAAATATTTCTATTCAGTTCTGAGGTTTAATACTAACAAAAATCTTTATAGGATGACCTGAGTTTGGCCACTGGATCATTTATAGAAAGAGGATACTCAAGTCATGAATATGAAAGGTGAACTGTGGAAGTCCAGTTTAGCTGACACCCTAGAAATATACTTTTCCCAAAGTCAATCCAACTTTAATGGATCTGGGCCTCTCTCTCAGAAGAGCTTATTATGGGTCCCTTGAGGAGATTTTCATTAAAAATCTCAAATTGATTAAAGCATGAAAAGAAACTTCCTACTATCAGAACTATTATTATTTATTATATTTTGCATTATCCTTGTGATTTTTCTAGAACAATATTGTATCTTAGAAAAACACTTCAAAAACATGTTACAACTTTAAATACTTTAAATATATGTATGTAACTGTATTTTTTAGAAAAAAGTAAAAATGTTTTCTATTTTTCTATTTATTTTTTGAGGTGGGGGAAAGAAGTCAAAAATAGTTGTTTCTCCTTCAAAGAATTTTTCCAAAGAGTGATGATTCTTTTTCATTATACGTCTTCATGGATGAACATTGTTCTCCTGGCTTCATGCCAGCTCTAATTCAAGGTAGTGTGTGTAACACATATTTTTCTGAAATCCTATGTATTCATTTGGACACATATGGGGTGTCCCTGTGTTGTTATCAATACCAGTACAAAAGGTACTGGCACTTTGGCTTCAAGAACAAATTTGAGAAATCATTAAATACACCCTGTGTTTGATTTGTATTTGGGCTAATTCTAAGGAATTATCTGGCAATAATGGTCTTGGATATTTAAATACTCTGTGAAAACTACCACACTTAACTACTGCCTATTCTAAGAACTATACAGCCAACAAGAGATTGTAACTATAAATCTGAATGCTACGATCTGAGCAAATGATCAATAATCTCATTTTTGCAATATAAATAGGAGAGATAATAAGAATTATATGAATAACATTAAATAAAAAGTGCATACAGAACTGAGAGACTGTTTTTTTGTTTGTTTGTTAAAGTTGCCGCTTTTCCCACTTCAGTAAAATGCTTGCAAGGAAAGTAACAACTTCAGGCAGAAGACTAGTTAGCTGCATTGCTGCTCTCCCTGGTTTAACTCCGTTGTCTCACAACGTGTCACTGTGTAATTCGCGCCTCTGTGTTACTCTTGAAAACCCAAAGCACAAAGTAAAATCATACAGAAAGGCAGAAACTTGATCAACCCATCTAGACAGATGTTTGCTTGTAGTTTTTGGTATCCAGAACCTTTTTTCCACACATGGCACAGATGCCTAAAACAAAAGAAAATGTGAACAATCAAATCATAATGCCAACTAATTTAATAATACCCATCGAATATCAATGATTTCATCTATTTAAGCCGCATATAAAGTTTAAAACACAATCATCAGAAAAGATAAGCACAAGCATCAGAAAAGAGAAAATGTATACTTTTAATTATGAACAAGTTCTGAATTACGTTTTGCTTTAGAAAGATGAAAATCTGACTAATAAGGTTTCTATGTTATCCAAATCAGTACTAAATGAATATACTGGATATGAATAGAAAAATGATAACGGCACAGCTGGTGGAGTCCACACACATCCTAAGGATCCAGTTAGTTTCTCAGGGCCGTGGGGAAAAAGATGAATAACTTAATAAAGTAAAAATGCTTCTTCTTCCTCTCTCTGCCTGCCTGCCTACTCATTCATTTCTGCCTGCACCTGTCCTTAAAAAAACAAAACAAAACAAACTATCAGACTTACCCTTTTTGTAGGCACAGCCCTGGCAGTAATGAGAACCCGGTTGGTGTACAGAGCTTTTACAAATTCTGCAAGTGGAGAACTTATTCTTTCCATATGGATCGAATCTAGAGATTTTTTTTCAAAAGAAAGAAAAATATATAATACAACTGAAATACTCTTAACCTCACCTAGGCAACAAATGGGATTAATCCATATTCTCCATTCCCACTATCAAACACTACATCGGAAAGGCACAGCACTCTTGCAGTTGGCTACTCTCTAAAATGCCTGCACACCTCTGTCTCTTCCACATGTGCATGCTGATAGTTGTATTTAATCCCAAACCTGTTTATTCAGATGCATTTGTCAATCTACTTGTGCAATATGATTATGGAAACTAATGAAATGTGGGTACGAAAGAATGCCTGAATCTATTAAAAATTAAGTGAATACTTCAGGATGACTAGATAAGTAGGTATCATTAAAACAGCTATTGATTTAGGTATAGGTAAGGTAACTGTTAAAAAATGGGGGAAACTCTTAAACGAAAGAGCTTGGCACTTCACACTATGAGTTCTTGCTCCATTGTAAAGATCCTGAAACATATATACTGGTTACTGAGGAAACTAATGAACTTTTACCTGTAGACTCATCTCAAAAGGTCTTTTCTCAATACTAATGATTGATGAAGACATAAGAAGTCATGTGCTTTAATTTAAAATCAGGTATGTGTCCCTTTTTATGATTATCTAATTTAACTGATGGCATCAATGAACTGGTCAAAACTCAAAGGAACTAATCTCTTTGGATAAAAGGGTTTCTACTAAATAAAAATGCCATGTTATAGTGACTGGGGTAAATAACTTTAGAGGAACACTTCCCCCTAAGTTGGCAATAACTTCTTGCAACAATATTCATATGCTAAACACAAATACTTTCCTAGACCTGGTTTCTTCTCTTTCAGCATAGTACAATAGATCATTTTGAAAGATTAATTTTTTCAAACCCCAAAGGATGTCACTTCACTCTCCACAAGAGAAGATAGAGTAGACACTATACGTTTCAATAAACTCAATTTGTTTGGATGGGTATGCCTGGAGATTACTGTTTCTTAAAACCATATTTTATCATTCTAAAATGTACATTCAGTATCTCTGAAATACAACTGGCAGAACCTCTTTACTTAAAGTAATGATAAACCTTATAAATGATGGTATCTTAGATTCAATGCAATACAGTAGTACAGTAGTACATTTTCCAAAGCGAGATATTTAAAGAACTAACTACTTTTTAACACTAAATTCTGTCTGAGAGCATAAAGGTTACAAAAAACCAAGAGTTGTTAAAAGGTTAAGTAAGAAGAGAGAAGGGTCATCAGTTTCAGAGGTCACCTGTGATCCTGACAAGAGTAGTTTCATGGGTGTGGTGGAGATGAAAGTCTAATTGGAGGGGCTGAAGGGGCAATGGACGTGAAGGACACTGAATAAATATCTAGATAAGACTTTGGAAACTTTTGCAGTGAGAGAAAGCAAGGAAATGGGGCTGGCAGCCTGAAGGGTACATGGAATTTTTAAGATTACCTATAATAAAGCAGGTGCCAAATTTTTAAGGTGGGAAACATTGTTAGTTCTGTTATCAGATGAAAAAGTAAAGGTCAGAAAAGTGAAAAAGCAGGCTTAATTTGCTTAAGGTCACAGAGCTAGACAGTAACAGAGGTTAGATTTAAATTTAGTTCTGACTCCAGAGCTTATGATCTTTCTACATTTCTCTGTTGTCTTTGACTTGTAGGATAATTAAGAATGGGGGAAAAAAGTCATGTTTTCTATTGAAATTACAAAAAGAAAGGGACACTAGTCTCTGCATACATCGATACAGTGAGGAGAAACAGTGAAGCTGGCAGTGTACACCTTGGTTTCATATGCTAGAACCACCTAACTCTGTTTCATCACACAGAATCATGCACACTAAATTCACTCCTGTAGGCTTCACAGTAAAAAAAAAAAAAGCGGAAGTTCATACAACTTCTTTATGGGTGCTTCTATACCTACCTTGCTTTTTTTGAAGTTAAAGCTTTATTTTCATTTAGCTTTCTTCCACCACTTTCTATATTGAAATATGAAATATGTATTTTTAGTGGGTTATTTCTATTGCATTTCACATATAATATATATATATACATGTAAAACATTTAACAATTTATTAAGAAGTCCATTTTTTTTTTTTTTTTTTTTGCATCTTACCAGTGGACTAGCATATATAAAATTTTTCAGAAAGACTCATTTAATAGGCAGGTTCTTAAGTCATGGCTTAAAAAGAAAATAATGATTGATTATAAAACAATAAAAATTGGCATAAAATGCAATCATTTTATTTTTCAGACACAAAGTAGTGCTTTAGGAATGGGTCTACATTTAATTTACTGTAAAATCTAGAAGCCGCAACTTTGATGACACAGGCCAGGAATAAAGTGAAGGTATTTCTTTTTCTTTGAAAACATTTCTGTACTGAATGATTATGAAGCTGAAAACAGTCTGAGTGATTTGTTCAAGAGTATGAAAATTAGGTGAGGGGAGGGGGAATAATTAAGTTGAATCAAATAAGTTACTATGATACACTCATTGCTTGAAAATCACTTCTTTTGCTACTTCCTGCTTACCAGATTAAGAACCTTAACAAGTAACTGAAAGAATTACACAGACGATATTAAATTATGGAGGGACCTAGTATTTTTAATGCTGAACAGATAAAATATGTTGTCAATACAGTAACATTTCATTTTGTAGACAATGTAAACGTTAAAACATTCACAGAAGTACGTGATTCCATTTTTATTTCGAAAAGGGAAAATACCTGTGGTATTCCGTGCACCGTCTTTCCATGTATCTGGAGTGATGACCGTACCAAGTTTCTTTTCACCTGTTATAATGAGAGGGTAAAGGGAAGTTAGTATTTACTTTCTAATAAATACACTACCTTATGCCTATAGCTCACAATGGTATCAACAGTCCTGTTACAGCAAAAACCTGTTAATGTGTGGTTAGTGCAGTGAACTGAGATTTAAAATATTAAAGAACAGCAATGGATAACTGGGTCTCAGTAAAATCTGTAGGATAGTTGTATGGCTTATAATAGACTGTCACTGATAAATCTATTCATTCCCTAAATACTTACTAAGCATCTATGATGTAAAAACCATTGCACAAACTGCAAAGAAAAATAAAAGCAATTAGATAAAGCTCTATATTTCAAGGAGACATATAGTAAACTGATTTCTCTAACAGTAGTCCTTACCCGGGGATTCATAGGAGACATCTGAACAAGATGAAATTGTATTCAAACCTTTAGTATATCCATTTTTCCCCCCCACCCTGATAAAAGTCAACAGCTTTCATTATTTTTTTTTTAAAGGAAAGGTGCAGTCAGGAATGAAGGCAGGCAGGTATGACAAGCGAGGAGGAAGAAGCACTTTATTTAGTTGTTCACACTGGTTGTTTCCCGCCGGACCTGGGACTTGAACCCAGGGGTATGTGGCCTATGCTCCTTCAGAGCTAACTGACTTAACTGTTACTCCACCAGGGCAGGTCACTTTTATCATATTTTTAGAGAGCCTCCGCACCTCCCCAAACAATAGGAACCATTCAACTAAAATAGAAGTTAGAAATTAAAAGTTTTAATAATTGAGAGGTAAAATAAATTGAGAGCTACAGAACTAGGAGAAAGTCTAGGAATTTCTAGGAAGAAATAATCACTAGGAAATCCACTAAGAAGAAATAATCCTGGTTAAGGAAATTCAGGAAAGCTTTTTGGAGAAGGCACTCGGGAGCGCTTGGCTATATGACAAAGGGCCAGTGCATAAAGAGGTTGAAGCTAACCTAGATAAAGGACACATCGTGAAGAAAGGCATGGAAAGTTCAGGGTAACATGGGTAGGCCAAATAGTCTGATTTAGCTGAAGAGTAAAAAAGGTAATGGTTACTGAAAATAAAGTTGGAAAGATAAGCTGAGGTCTTATTGTGAAGAGCTGTCCTGAATTTCAGGCTCCAAATACAAAAACCCAAAATTATTGTCTGAATACTGAGAGTTTATTAAAGGTTTCAAATTAGGGTAATGATAGTCTTATATCATGTATGAACTTATATTTCGGTTCAATTTAAATATCTGTTGTGTTTACACTAAGCCATTACCTAGTATAATGATGAAGAGAGCCTTACCTCTTGGTCCTAATATCTGGTATGCAGTAAGAATGCAATATTTACTTCATGAATGAAAAGGAAAGGTAAAGTCAGAGTTAAACTGAGCATCTTTACATGGAAGGGGAACTCATTAAAGATTTCAGAAAAGAAAGACAAATAAATAACCCAGAACTGGTGGGAAGGAACTGAAACAAAGGCACATGAACTGACTTTACCTTGAAAAAAGAAAGGGAAAGAGACTAAAATGTGTATGGATGCAGATGTATTTATGGACAGAGTAAAAGTGAGACACTGAGAATGTTCCCATTTGGTAACCTTGATTTTCTTATATCTGTAAGAAGGTATTTGTTAACAGAAGATGAGGGTAGGGTGAAATTTAAGCAAATGGAGTGTATGGAATAATTATTAATGAGTAAGGGTGAAAAAGTTGATTAAGCATAAGTAAAAAAGATTGATGAAAGTATTAAAAAATCTCAGAGATTAGGATCTGAATTTTCAGTTACAACTGATTTTTACCAATTGGTTCATTTGTGCAATTTTCCCCAATGGCCCTATAGCATAAGAATAGTTTAGAGAGGAGTGCCTGGAAAAGGGAGAGCAATCTGAGAGGGAGAAGTCTGGTGGTGGCGGGGGATTATATTAATCTAACTCAGTGATGGGGTGCTCAGTGAGGATACTTGAGGGACACATGAGAGGTTGGGACAACCTATGGAATGGGAGTAAAATAAGCAAGACATGCAACAGTTGAGGCATAGGTTTACAAAGGAATGAATAACAGATGACTGAGGCTTTGTGAATGGGTGACTGTAAGCATAATGATGTCATTAAATGACAGAAGAGAAGGTACAGATTTGTGAAGTAGGATGATGAATTCGGTTTTAGAAGGACTGAATCTTTAGATAACAACCAGGCAGAGGTTTCCAGTATTGCTTGGAAAAAAATTATTTTATTGGTCATATGTAGACTAGATATTGAATCACTGATATGGATGTGCTACTTGAAGTCAAACATTCCCCCCCGCCAAAAAAAAAAAAAAAAAAAAGAGTCAAAAGTTCTTCAAAACTCTTTAAGAAGAAGCATAAGGTCAAAGAAAACATTAAGAAACATCTATTTAAGGGACAGATAAATAAGAAAACTTAAAAAGAACAATGGTAAAAAAAAAACACAGGAAGAAGTAAATTCACAGAGAGGCTAGACAAAGTATCAAAGCTACAGACTAGTAGAAAAGTACTGAAAGAACTTTGAATTTGGTGATTTGGAGATCACTTGTTAACTTCTGAAATGGCCGTCAGTAGTGTGGTAGGAAAAGTCTGTAAAAAACAAAGCACTAAGAAGTACAGAAAATTTGGAGGCAACATAGTCAAATTTTTTGAAAATTTATGGTGTAGGAAGAGAGCTAAGATATTTCCTTGCAAATTTAGCTTTGTACACAGGAGAGATGTGAGAATATTTTTGGGTAAATATAATGAATCAACAGATTGGGATCTCTGAAAAATACAACGAAGAGAATACTCTTCTATTTGAGGAATAAGATAATGTAGAAGGTAGAAACCTATTACCAAATAAAAATAAAGGATGAGACTTTCAGAAGTGCTGAGAAGTAAAAGGTAAATGATCTTTATGACACGTTATATCCTAGTCCCAAATATGTTCTTTATCTTATTACTGTATCAGATCTTGGGTTCTCAAAACTTTTATGTGACAAGATGAACAGCTAAATAAAATAAATGCTTCCTCCTCCTCCTCTCTCTTCCTGCCTGCACCTTTCCTCAAAAAAAAGAATTATGACTCAAACTTAGGGGTGTCTGTACTCAAAAGTTTTATGAGAGGAGGGAGGAGTAATATAAACGAAATGGATTATGTTAATTTGACATAATGAGGATAAGATTGGAAACGTACTCTGAGTAAAAAGGCTTGGGGACATGGCATCTGTTTTTAAATATATAAAAGTTTGTGAGGTCAAAAAAAATCATGTTATTTTCTAGAAATCTCAGAGGTTTGCATCGGACTAAATGGATGCCCACTATAGGGAAGAAAGACTTCGAAACAGGGAAGTCTTCACAAACTGTTTTGACGGTGGTGAGACTTCCCTGATTTAATACTGTAACTATTCACGCAGAGTGATTAAGTCATTGGACACTGATTTAAGGCTATGAGATAAAACATAGGATGACAAGTTACAATTAAATTTCAGATAAGAAATACATTGGGACAAGGCACTGACAGTCGAAAGGATTCTCATATATTGCATGAAACATACTTACACTAAAATATTATTCGATGTTTACCTGAAATTCAAATTTAACTGGGCGTCTGGTGTTTTCATTTGCTTTATCTGGCAAGTCTATAAGCTGTAGAAGTGACATTTAAGAGCTATTACAACCCTGAGGGTCTGTGAAGGGAGGGAGTAGTCTGCGTTGAGATGCAGGGTAAGGGGAAGCAACCAGAAAGAGACAAAGAGGTGTATAAACTAAGGCTACCCCGAAATGAAAAGCATATTGAACTATACAGTCACTGCGGATGGGCAGGAATGGTCAAAGGGTAGAAGAGGAGGTCAGAGGCAAGAATCAGAGTGTGGCCGAAGAAAAGACAAATAAAGGGTAAAGTTCCAAAGGAACGATTCTCCTGATTTCCTTCTGCCGCACAACCGGCCCCTTGACTCACATTTTTCGCACACCATCCTTTCCCAAAGGTTCCCTCAGCGGCAGAAATCCAAGCAGCTTGAAAATATCAACACAACCACCACGGAAGAGCTTTCCTTCCGGGTTAAGAAACTCCACTTCCGGCCCTCCGCCCGCCCCCCCGCCTATCACACACCTGGAAAGCCGCGGGAGGAACAAACGCGAGTTGGAAGGCGGGGCTCTTGCTGTGCCCGCCCCTCCACGTCTGCGATTGGCTACATGGCCTTGAGGCTCCGCCCCACGAGCTGCGCCTGCGTGTGGGTGAGGGCGGCTCATCGCACCTGATGGTGGGATATAGTAAATCCCCCGTTGCCTTCCGCTGGCGGGATAGTTAGGTAAGCCCAGCGGAACGCCCCTGCCCACTTGCCTCCCCGAACTGCAAGCACCCCCAGCCAACTGCCCAAGTGGCCGCGAACTCTATACTCCCGGCCCACTCACGTCCGCCTGCACCTCGAGCGCCACCCTTCCGGCTTGACCCAGGGGCCACCTTGATGGACCGATCCTCCTTCGGAACCGAATTTCTATGTCTGTCCCTCCGTTTCTCCTGGTCTGCACGCCTGTGCTCTTTGCTTGCCTCTCAGCTCGTCCCTCGCTGTCTGCACTCCCGCCAGCCGAAGAAAGGGCGAGTCTTGTGCGACCCAGTTTGGGGTGGGGCTGCAGGCGAAGGTCCCTCAATCCGGCGAAGGCGCCTCTGGGAGCCGCTCAGAAGGGCTTTCTCTCCTGCGGCAGTGCCTGTGGACCTGGGCCAGCTCAGACCGCGGACTCCGGGGCGCTGACTGCGAAAGGGGCGCCTGATGGGCGTGCTCGTGGGCCCGCAGGGGCCTCAAAGGCCGATTTCTGAGGAATGACAAACACTGGGACCACGCTCCTTCGCTGCTCCATTCATTCTTTCAGCAAACATTTGCGTTTGGGCACTGCTTACTGAATTGTATCCAAATCTGCTCGAGTCAGTTGGAATTCTGCGGGTGGTCCAGAAAATAAGTCCGAAGGCGTGTTTGTTGAGAATACCAGTTCTGGACGTACCCCTCAGTCAGCTGATAATAGGACCTGTGAGAAACGTGTCACCTCCCCCTTACTGCCATTCATTTTCTTCTCGACTCCTAGTGTACACCTTTAAAAAAATTTTTTTTTTAATCAGAGAGTAGGCATAGAAATAGATTTAGCGCTTGGGATCTTGAGATCTTGGACATGACTCCTAACCTGTCTTAACCTGTTTACTTACAGTAAAATAGTTGCCTCTGAAAATCATATTGTAAATTAAATGAGAGCTATTAGGAAAAGGCCTGGATTTCCCCCTTTTGAGCGAGTGGGCTCCGCGCGCGCGTTTGTGTGTGTGTGTGTATGTGTGTGTGTGTGTACACAGATGTAAATTTTTCCCCTGAATATTCACCGCAGTGTGATATGTGAACTATTTCTTTAAATTAATAAGGTCCTTAACATTGTCAATAAATATACACTTGTAAATTTATGTAAAATATGTTTGTATACTGACACACACTACAGAGAGAGGAAGGGGGAGAGGGAGAGAAAAATTCTTTCCCTTTCATTTATGCTCTACTTTTGATTGGAATCTAGTGCCTCTAACAGACATGACTGGCATATCTGGGGCAGTGGGAGTCCTTAGTTTAACATCATGTTTTTTTTAACTTTCTGCATCATACTGATTGCTATTTGGATATTTGAGTGTGCACTCTTGTGTCAGTTGGCATTTGCTAGAGATGTGAACTATTGTGATGTTTGACAATGGTCCACAATGGTTAGAAAAAAAGAAAAAGTCAACAATTGAGCCAAAGTGTATTCATGAGTTTCTAGAATGCATGCGTAAGTTATATTTCCAAGATGGGCAGATCATTAATCCATGTAATTGGATTTTATTTTTATGATTATGAGGGGAAAAATAAAAGGAAAATGGATGGTTTAATTGATCTTATCACCTTTTGCAAAGATCAGTCACAAATGTTTAAGAAATTAATACTTTTTTTAGACTCAGAACTGATTGTATCTTATTAATCCACATGTGCATTCAGACATAGGCATCTTCCTATATTCCCAAACTAATATATTACTGCCTATAGAGCATTGACTCTGGATCATAGCTTATTTTTAGTTCTTGGAGCATTTAGGACAATGGAAAAGTCACGGTTACTTACGCTCTTCTTTTCCTAATTTGTTTTTCATTAGATAGCCACTCAAGAAAACACCATGAAAGATACTGATATCAAGAGACTACTGTACACACATCTTTTGTGCATCTTTTCAATTATTCTAAGCATCATCATTCCATCATTCTTGTTGGAGAACTTCTCAATATTAGAGACACACTTGACGTGGTTGTGCATCTGTTCTGCCTTTGTAACTGCCATCAATCTAGTTTTATATTTAGTAGTGAAACCAAATGCATCCTCTAAAAGAAGTTCATTATCAAATAAGGTAAGGCCTATTTTTCTTGATAACTGACTTTTAGATGGAGGTAGTATTTATTTTCATGGGAAATGAAATATTAGTCAGGAATTCATTGGATTATTTACAGTGAGTAAAGAGAACATGATATTTATTTTCTCAAATCAGTGGCCTATTACTTGCTGGAAGGTTACCCATATGTTTGATAGGTCTTTGCCATGAATTCACTTGTGGAATTAGGATGTTTTCAGTGACCATTGTAGTATTGTGAACATACTATAATCCTGTTTTATGTCATCATTGAAGATAAATTTGTACAGTGATTGTATCTTTAAACTTTATAGGACATTTATGGTTTGCTTTTTTTTTCATTTATTTTTGCATTTCAGAAATATACTTAACAGATTTTTCAGAAATTACAGAAGTAGCCCCTGGGATAGCTTTTGTTTTAAACAAGGCCCCCCTTGAGAAATGGTACTTAAAATTTTCAGATACTAGAAACTATTTTCTGTTGTAATCCCCACAGTGTGACACCTAATTGCTACTTTAAAGGAATAAATTCATTTTTAGCATTATTCAATACTGTGTGTAACTTTCTATTAGGTCATTTAAAACATGTTCACTGCCCTATGATTAAAAAAGGGCTAATGCATGTTTTATAATTCTGTCTTCCTAAGCTCCAAATTAAGTAGGACCAACACTGATGTGCAGACATGTAGGTCTTTTTTTCATGAAGATCTAAAAGTAGCATGAGTATGATTTGGGGAATTATTTCATGTTGTGCTTTTCTTGGGTGCAGTTTTCCTAGGAATTTTGTTTTTAAATGAAAAAAAAATTGTAGTAGGGCTGTGGGGTTTGTTTATTTGTTGTTTGTCTTTTGTATCCTAGCAGTCTGTTATTGGTAAATATATCACAGATACTGATGAGCAACATAGGTGAACACATACCATGGGAACAGACACTTTCTGACTCTATTGTTGCTTGGAGAGGTGGAATGAGGGCCTGATCCTTGCTAATGGACATTTTTTTTTAATAAGCCTGTATTGAGGGCTCTACCCCTAACTGTATACAGGACATACAACCTGAGTTCAGGAGCCCCAGTTTTAACCGTACACACACAGTGGGACTAAGTTATCTTTATGGATGAAATCTAAGCATTTACTACCCTTTGAGTATTCTCTTGAGCCTTAAAATTATTCATTTCTTTTTTAGGTAACCAGATTTTTGAAATGCTGTGTCTACTTTTTTCTGTCTTGTTTATTCTTTCATGTAATTTTTGTTCTATATGGAGCGCCACTAATAGAGTAAGTCTGAAATCTTTACCTTAAAACAATTATATTTTAAAGCATCACTTTACTGAACAAAGTCCTAATTTTGTTGGGGATTAGAGAAAAACCAGGGTGTGTTTAATTAATAGGCTACAGAAAGATACTAACATTGTTGCCTTTCCTTAGCAGTGTTATTAAAAAAAAAACAGCCAAAAACTGTGTAATAACTTGACTCAGTGTGTAAGTTACATAGCCTTCTGTTACCAGTTGCATTTGGGTAAAGGGAGATAGATGAAAAACGACTGTCCCAGTAAATGTGTGGCCCTTAGAACCTCTAAGGAAATTTAATACAGTGGTATGTTTAAGTGACTTATAATTCACATATAATTTCTAAGTATAAGTGATTCTAAAGTATTTGAAAAGACTTTATTTTCTTAAGAAATGCCAATAAATTCCTGCATTTAACTACTTAATATACTAATGTGTATAGTCTAAAGGTAAAATTTAACCATACTTTCAAAATTAGCCTATTTTAAATTAGTCAAAATTAAATTCATAAATATTTCTTATATAATATTCATTATAGTTTGGGAAACTTCAGTTTTGTAGTGTTTAATGATCATGGTGAAATGAGTGATTTTATTTATGTGTATATGTATAATGTACATATTATGTTATATAGTTTTATATATTTATACAGTTATATACACAGTATAGCTATTATATAGTTTTGTGTGTGTATGTATACATATATATACACACACACATACACGCACATAGGTTCTGGAGGGGAGGATAAGACCTTGTAATAGGAAATAGTACTTTATATCTAATGCATTTTAGAATAGAATGACTTTATGGAGCAGAGATTCTCAAAAGGTTCTAAAACCAGCAGCTTCAACATTTTATCAAAATGCAAATTCTCAAACCTCAGTAAGAAACTCTAGGGAAGGGGCCACTGATCTTTAGTTTATTCAGATCTTGAAGTGGTTGCAACTGTTTCCAGAAACTATCGAGGAGGAAATGGACCATCTCCCTCTCGACTGTCTCCCTCTGGTCACAGGGTATTTAAAATTTCTGAAATGCATCATTAAAGGCAGGTGTTTTCTATTTTTTAAAAAATATAGTTGCATTTCTTTCGTAAGATTATTTACAGTCATAAGTCCTATAAGATTCATGTGCAGACTGCATGCTGTGGCTCAGGCGGCTGAGACTCTGGCATGTGGACTGTGTAAAGCCCAAAGATTGGTGCTGGTAGGGGTGAAGAATCTGAAGAAATAAGGAGAGAGAGAGAGAGAGAGGCAGAAAGACAGAAAGACAGAAGGATGAAGAAAGACAGAAAGAAAGAAAGAAAGATGCTTCTTCCTCCTCTTACTTCCTTACAGTCTTTTAAAATAAAAAGATTCATGTTGCTTTTCAAAGTGGAGTATAAGAAAATATTTTTATATTTCATGAATTAAAGTAACAAAGATTATGTATAAGAGTATGTGCACCTTTAACATTTTTTAATTAATAAACTTTTTTTTCCCTAGGTTGGTTTTGGAAACATTTTTATTTGCAGTTATTTTGTCTTCTTTTACTACGATACCTTGTTTGTGTTTGTTAGGACCAAACATCAAAGCATGGCTAAGAGTTTTCAGTAGAAATGGGTAAGTTTTAATTTTTATATTTTAGTGGTTTGAAAGTTTTAAAAAATTAATATTTTTCATTTACGGCAGCTTGCTTACTGTTCTATGAGTGTTTCCCACCACTGTATGGTTCTCTTAAAATGCTCAAAGTCCCTACTGTATTTGGGTACCAGGCACAGGAAGGGGTGGCGTGCCCTTGAGGGGAGCCCAAACAGTAGACTGCAGGCTACTCCCTCCGATTTATTATGATCAGCTCTGCTTTTGTTTTTTTTTTTTGTCTGGTAGATTTCCACTTAGCCTTTTGTTTGAAAAAAGGTTCCTACTATCAAAAGAAAGCTTTGCAAACTACTCCAAGAATAATTTGACCCCACCCCCCCACCCCGTGGTAAAATTGCTACAAATACAATTGCTCTCATATAGCTTATAATGTAGAATTGAGGTCTACAGTCTAAAAGTGTTTGATGTAACAGCTATGATTCATTGTTTAACCTCTTTTGTGGTATGACATCAAATACAACTTTTACAGACATTTTATTTCCTTAGCAAGAGTCATATTTTCTTTAAGTTAAAATGGTAGCTTCTTTAAAGACATGGAAATGATTTATATAAGAAATAGTTAAGTGGTAACTAAGAACACTGGAAAGGTTACTTGGTGCTCATGATTTTATTCTGCAGGAGCTCCTTGATTCCTTACTCTGTCTCCATGTTGTGCAAGCTCTATAAATTCTGAAGTTTAGCGGCATCTCTATCCCTGAGGAGCTGGAATGTTGAAGGGACAAGAATGAAATAAGCAAATAGTATCAGACTAAAATTATGTAAATCAAACAGTAGGTACAATAGGAACTCAGAAGGGAAGAAGACCCTTGAGGAATAGAGCTGGAGCTGGGGGTGGTCTGTGGAGGACTTGGATTACAGTTATGAGATTTGAGGAGCCTCGGGGAAAGGAAAAGATACTGGAGGCATAGAGGACAGTTTAGAAACTGAAATAAACATGGTAGAGCAGAGGATGCATGCTGGGAGCTGCAGTTTTATAAATGACTGACTTTGCTTTTGAAATGAGTACTGTTTGTTCCCCTTAAGAAACATCTTCTAATATTCACAAAGTCTTTAGGAAGCAAAAGCATAATAATTGAAAACATTCTTTCACATTCTTACCTTAGTATCACAAATGGAGTTAATTTCTTTTAGCATTTTAGTTTGAAATTCTTAAACAGTAAAATTCTGTTGAAACTCTATTGGTTTAGATTGATGTTTTATCAAGCTTTGAATTCTGTTTCTGGTCATAGCATGAATGGTATATTTGGAGCGACATTGTCATCTGATTCTACAATTGCTTCTGTCATAATATGGCACATGCTTTCCTAAAAATCTCTATAGTATGTGAAATTGGGCAAAATAGAGCTTATGGTAAAGATGGAATAAAAGGTGAAAATTTAATAAAAATGGTAGGCTAGTTTTAATTATGTTAAATGGCTAAGAAATAATATTAATATTATAACTGATAGACATTCAAGTTACTTCCACTTTTTGCTAATATGAATGGGCTTCTATAAACATTTGTGTACAGATTATCGTGTCGACATGTTTTTATTTTTCTTGAATATATGCCTAGGTGTCGAATTGTTGGGTCATATTATTACTTCATGTTTAATTATTTGAGGAATTGCCAAACTGTTTTCTAAAGTGGCTCTACCGTTTGCATTCCCACAGCAGTATATGAGGGCTCCAGGTCCCCAGCGTCCTCCCCAACAGTTATTGCCTAACTTTTTGATTGTGGATCTCCTAGTAGGTGTGAAGGGTTATCACATTGTGTTTATTTACATTTCCATACTGACTAATTAAGTCAGGCACCTTTGTGTGTCTCTGTTAGCCATTGTATATCTTTCTTGGAGAAACAGCTTTCAAATTCTTTGTTCATTTTTTAATTGGGCTATTTGTTCTTTTATTTTTAAGCTATGCATTCTTCATATATTCTAAATAGAAGTCCTTTAACAAATACATAATTTGCAGATATTTTCTCTTTTGAGGGGGTTATCTTTTTATTTTCTTAATAGTATCATTGACTTACAAAAGGTTTTAATATTGATGAAATCCAATTTATCTATCTTTTTCTTTTGTTCCTTCTTCTTTTAGTGTGATATCTTAGAATTCAGTGCCAAATCCATGGTTATGAAGATTTACTCCTATGTTTTCTTTGAAGAGTTTTATAATTGTGGTTCTTTACCTTTGGGTCTTTAGTCTATTTTTCTGTTATTTATATGGTGATATGAAGTAAGGGTCCAACTTCATTCTTTTCCATGTGGCTATTCAGTTATTCTAGTACCTTTGTCGAAAGGCTGTTTTCCCCTTTTTGAGTGTTCTTAGCACCCTTGCTGAAAATCAGTTGTAAAAGTATCATCATAAACACATCATTTTATTCCTATACTTTTCATTCTTATTCCTTTGATCTATACGCCTATCCTAATATCAGTACCACACTCTCTTGATAAGGTGGCAGATTTTTTTTAAAGGAAACACGAAGGCAGGAATGAAGGTGAGTAGGCAGGTAGGAAGAAAGTGGAGGAAGAAGTACTTTATTTTTATTTAGTTATTCACATTGCTTGCTCCCTACCAGCCCAGGGTCTTGAACCCAGGACCTTGTTGGGATGTATGTGGGGCTGCTCCCAGAGTGTACTGGACCACTAGACCACCAGGGTGTGCCCAAGGTGGCAGATTTTTGAGGGACTTACATGTTTTGTATATTAACATGATGCTTGGTGCAACTGGGTACAATTTTTTGTGTGCACTTATGTTTCTCACAGATGATATTGCTCTAATATATCAATCAAATTGGGACAAATTTGAATCTTACAAACAAGAATCACAGCAGAACTGACTATATGTACATTCCTAATATTTTTAAATGGAAAAAAATCAAACATTCAAACTCAAGGGAAACAGAAAAACTGGAGTTTATCTTAGTAATCATGAATTTAATATGTGTACATTTTTCTGGACCTGTTTTAGCTCTATTTGCATGTTAGCCTGAACCATACTTGTCATAATGACTATTATTTTCTGCTGGGTTAAAAAAAAGTATTTATTATAAAGTTTACCTTTTTAATCTCTAAGATTTACAGAGTAAATCTGTAGAGTAATCTTGTTTTCAGACCCATCAGCACTTTACCCCTTTTAAGAATACAATTTTTCAAGTAGAATATCAAAATTAAGTAAGAGTTTGGGGAAATGAGAAGTAAGTGCCAGTGGCAATATAAATTGCTTTCAGTTCTCTAAAGGGTAATTTGGTAATATCATAAAAATATACATATTTTTGATCAAGCAATTCCACTTCTAGAATTTTATCCAGTAAATATATTTGCATGTGTATGATTAATTATTCAATAACTATACTTTCATATATAAGATTAAGTATTGAATATATAATATTACTTACTGTAGCAACTTTGAAAATAGTCTAAATGTTTGTTAATAAGGGGTGCATTAAATTAAATTTTACCCACACCATGGAATACTATGCAGTTGTTAAAAAAAAACCAATCAACTTGTTAAGAGGGAAAATAGCAAGGTAAAGAAATGTGTGTAGGATACTATCATTTATAGAAAGTTGGTTGGAGACAAAAATATACCTGTATATCTTTGAAGTGTAGATAAGAAACTGATAGAACATTGGTTGTTTCTGAGAAGGGAATCTGAGAAGCTAGGAGCAAAGATAGGAAAATGTTGCACTGAATACCATTTGGTATCTTTCAAAATTTAAACCATATTAATATATTACAGTCATAATGAAAATTATACTGAGTTAGATTTTATCAAATTAAAAGATCTGGTCATTATGAAATACCCACAAAAACAATTACTTGTGTGTCATTTTGAAATTATCCCATTATACAATATTATTTATATTGTGTCATAACTTTAATTTCAAAGGATTTTATTACTTAGAGTTTATGCAAAACAAGAGTAACTCAGTTTTTCTCTACCCCAAAATCATTTACAACAGAAACTAAATCTCTCATTTGAAGTTCTTATGCTGTAGTCCTAATTCATTAACTGTATTAAAATACCTTAAATTACTGAGTATAGATTTTAGAGCTTTAAATATTTTTATCATTTATCCATTGGTTTAGCATAAAAAATATGGTAGAGTGTTTGTTTTTTGTGTGTATTATTTAAACCAGGATCTGTAGTATTATTGAAATATGATTAATTCAGATGTTTAGTGTGAACAGACCAATTATCAATTGGGCTGATATCCTGCTCAGTGTTGAATCAATATTAATTTATCTTTAAGTGACATAAGTAGTATAGCCTCATTTTTAATGTGTCCATTTGCATGTTTAATATTTAGTAGATAATAATCAGATGAAGACTGAGAAACAGTCAACAGATAAAAATATCAATTCCATCTAAACCAGCACTGTTGGGATGACAGCCTATCTTAGCTGTCATTTTGCTGTTGACTGCTCAGGTATGAGGTACAATGTGTGGCCCATAGTAGGTATCCAGGATGGTCTGTTTCAGTTAATATTTGATATAGTGAATTTCAATGGAGTTAAAAGATATGGACAGTTACTTGGAGACAACTTCTCTTTCTTGAGTTTCTTAAACTAATCATTATGAAAGAGATTAGACGACTGTGGTTTAATTTGTCTAATCATCAGTGCTGAGATGAATATTGAGTAGACATTATTATAAGTATTCCATGTTCATGATTTATTTAACTAATTTCCTAGTGAAGGTTATTACAATATTTTCATAGTTATAAATAATTCTATAGAATCCCGGAGTAGAATTCCTAGATCAAAGGAAATTGATAAGACACTGCCAGAATCAAGTTCTGATTTAAAGAATATGCATCTGTCTCTATACCTGTTTCTCAGTATAGTCTCTCCTGCATGCTTGCACACGTTCTCTCTCTCTCTGTCTCCAGCACACACGCACACGCACACACCCTGCACACACCCTGCACACACCGACCAACAGAGTAGACAGCGCCAGTGTCACTGAATCCCCACTAGGCTCTTCGCGCTCTGCCTACCAGAACCGCTACCTGCGGGGCTCTGCATACACCGTGGGGAACATTTTAAAGCTTTTAGTGGAGCCACCATTTATTGAATTTCAGCTAAATATCAGTGACTAAATTACAGAGACAACACTTCTCTTATCCGCTTTCCTGCCTCCATTCTCTCCTTTTGCCTCATGTTACGGAAAACTTGATAGAAAATAACATCTAGTTTTCAAATGGTGCTTCAAGATAAGAAACCGATGCTGATGAGGATAATTAATGTACTGTGTCTGAACAAATCCTGCCTTTGTGTGCAAGATAAAAAGAAATGGTGTAGCAATGCTAAAAACAAACTATAGAAGAGCATGTAGAAGACAAAGGATCCAACCTAGAAGACAATACTAACCAGGAAACAAAAACAAAAACAAAAAATCCACACAGTTTACCTTAGAACTGTTATTCAGTATATGAATTCAATAAAATAAGTGCTCGAAGATGAGATCATGAAACAAAATGAGATGAGGGAGGTTGTAGAATTACAGACCATAAATTAGAAACAGCTAGAAATTCAGGTTCTAGGATGGAAGGTAGGTTTGAGCTAGTCAAAATGAGTGAGGGGAAAGGAGCGGGTTGGGAAGAATAAAGCAACTAGAGAAGAAATGATACATGGTGAAAACAGACAAAGGAGATTCAACTTAAAACTAGTTAGTGCCCCTAAAATACAAACCAATTATCACTTCAATCTAATCAAATAATATTTCATCACCCCCAAAAGAAACTATGTCTGTTTGCAGTCTTACTTTCTTCTCACCCTTCTCTTCCACCCACAGCCCCACCCCATAGCCAGGCAACCACTAATATACTTTCTGTCTCTATAGATTTGCCTGTCCTGGACAGTTCATATATAGTGTTTTACTTTTAAGAAGAATGAGAAATGAAGACTCACTAGACATTTAAGAACACCTCTAAATGAAAACAATAATGAAAAAGAAGTTCAGTGGAGAGAAAGGCAATATAAAGGCGATAACTTTGAAAAGCATTTGCTTTTTACATCCACAAAATATGAACAATAGGCAGTCCTAAGGATTATTTGGAGAATCAGAAAGCTCTTGGAAATTAAAAACATGATAGAAAAAATAAATTCAACAGAAGTAAGACAAAGTTGAAAAGTTCAAACAAAAAGACAAAGAGATAAGAAATGAGTCAAAAGGTAAGAAAATCAGAGGTTTAATTCAAGATAATAGTATTCCCAGCAAAAGAGTAAGAAAAACAGAAACTTCTTAAGGATTCTGGATAGAAAAAAACCAAGTTTTTAAATAAAAATTCAAGAATCAAAAGACCTGAGATTCTAGATTCTGAAGGTCCATGTATTTGCCAGCAAAATGGATGAAAAGACATCCACTCCAAGACTCTTGTGAACTTTGAGATAACCAAGAATAAAGAGAAATTCTAAAGGCTTCCAGTGCAAGGTGGAAGAACATGGTACCTACAGGTACTGGGAGACAGAATGGTGTTGAATTTCTCAGGTGGAATCAAAACAGTGGGCAGTGTCTTCAGAATTCTGAGACAAAATGATAGCCAACAATTATAGTAAAGTCATTTTCAGACTCAAAACCTCTTTAAAATCTATTTTCCATTTACACTTTCTCAGTAATCTATTGAAGTAAGTGCTGAGAGAGAAAACAAATATTTAGAGGTGATCTCTGGAATATATGAGAATGTATGTAGCAAATGAAGGGTTAAAAAGGCATTTTTAATAGTGTAGTTATTATTTCTTTAGTTCACAATGCTAAATTCTGTTTAGGTTATTGAAATTGCATCTCCATGTATATTTCATACCACACCCACCACCAGAGCTCCAGTGTCCCTTATGCCCTCCTCACCATAACCAGTCCCGAGTCCCGTTATTTTGTTGGAATTTGTATGTTCATTTGTTTCGTTTCATTATACTACACCTATGAGTGAAACCATCCTATATTTCTCTTTTTCTTTCTGACTTATTTCACTCAACATGATTACTCCCAGTTCCATTCAGATTGTAGCAAAGGGCACAATGTCATTTTTTTTCAATAGCAGCATAGAATTCCATGGAGCATATGTACCACAGCTTCTTTATCCATCATCTGATGATGGCTACTTAGTCAGTTTCTCTGTCTTAGCTATGGTGAACTGTGCTACTATGAACACAGAGGTGCAGACATTTTTCCTGATTAGAGATTTTGTATCCTATGGGTATATGCCCAGGAGTGAGATTGCTGAATCAAATGGTAAATCCATCTTTGTTTGTGAGGAATCTCCATACTGTTTTCCAAAGAAATTGCAGCAATTTACATTCCCACCAACAATGTAGGAGAGTTCAAAAAAAGGTATTTCTCAAATAAAATCAAAAAGAAAATACAATTGTGATTTATTTTTGGGCTTAGATGTGATGAATATTTTCATAATCATAATAATGTAGATATTATGCTATTAAATCTTCCAAGAGGAGATGTGGACATCAAGAGGGGATAATGTGTATGGGGACAAGATGCTAGTGAGTAGTGTGCTAAATCTTACTCTTTCACTGGAAAATCAGGAAGTAACTCAGTCTTGAAAAATCTACACATAATACATATTCTTTCATATTTGAGATATATGGAAGAGACAGTGAAAAGAGTTGAAATTACTTGCCTTAGGAGCTGAAATCAGGAGTGGGAAGGATTTTTATTATTATAAGTCTACTTTTAATCTTTGACTTAATGGTGTTTATATGTATTATTTTCATGCATATAAAACTTCATAAGGAACAGACGACGGAGTTTTTCTATTTTTAAACTAAGTCTTGGTTCTGGTTTTTCTACATTTATGAATGTAAGATCATAAACGTTCTTGGATACAGCCAACAAACAAAACAGTAGTGCAGCCCTGTGCATGTTTGTACTTTCTATGTTCATTTAAGCAAAAGTAAGACAATTACAAATGTGCTGTAACAGTGAAAAATGTGAAGACATGGATCTTCTCCCTGTAGCCCAAGCAAGTGTAAAGGTTAGATAGATATGTACACAAGTCTTACTGAAACACAGCCCTGAATTATTTTGCTGCCTTGATTTAACACCGCTAGTGGTTCCTTTACTTTGAATTTTAAGGCTTTTCTAAATTCTTCATTCTTAATCTACCATAGTGAGATACCACTTCACACTTAATAAAATGGCTATAATAAATGATAATGTGTTAGAGAGGATGGGAAAATTGAAACGGATACAGTGCTAGTAGGAATATGAAGTGGCTCAGCTGCTTTGGAAAACAGTGTAGCAGTTCCTCAAAAGGTTAAACACAGTGTTATCATATGACCCAGCAATTCTATCTTTAGTATAGTCCCAAGAAAAATGAGAACATATGTCCATACAAAACTCATTCAAATGTGTTTATAGTAGCATTATGTATAATAGCCAAAAAGTTGCAACACATAAAGAACATAGTACTTTCATATACTGCAAGACGCGTGAGCCTTGAGAATAGTATGCTAAATGAAAGACGCTCCTTGCAAAAGACCACATCTCTTATGATTTTATTTGTATGAAATGTTCAGGAAAATCCATAGAGACAGAAAACAGATTGGTAGTTACAGGAGTTGGGGGAAGGGAAATGGGGAATGACTGCTAATGGATAAAGGGTTTCATTTAAATAGACTGTAAATAGACTAAAAATACTTTGAATTGTGCACTTTAACTGAGTGAATTGAATTGCTGGTAAAAAGATTTGGTGGGGGTGATTTTTTACGTCTTAATGTTGTGTTGTTTTATTAATATTTCATTTGTTTACACTACTATAGAAGCTTCAGGAGACTAGACTGACATGTCCATCAATATGTATATCACACAGTACCCACCACCAGTGTTATAGTGCCATTTATCTCCATCTTTTTTATCCCCTCTACCTTATTTCCCTTGCGCCAACTCCCTCTTTCCCCACTGATAACCACAGTCTTGATTTCAGTCTTAGACAATTCTGGGTTTTTTCTTAAGTCCTAACTCTAATGTACTTTTTCAGTCTTATTTCTTATTTTTCCACTGAGCCCCAACCAATTTTCTTAGGCTCTTTTTGCCTGCCTTGCAGCTCTTGCTCCACTTCTTCAACACCATTGCTAACCCTTCCTACAAATTCAGATAAACTTGCCCTCTTCATGCAGTGGAAGAAGTAAACTTCCTAGCAGAAAGTAAAAGACTTTAATGTTTCTGGATATACCACTTTACACATTGCGACAGAGAAGTTATGTGTTAGGTGACGATTAGACAACATTTGTCAGTCACATATAGTCAGAAATTACTCAAGAAAATCCTTTAAAATACCTTAACAGTACAGTTCTCTGTATGTTTAACTTGATGGACTTTTCCCTCCAAGATTGGTACAGATCTATAAAAGTGCAATGATTTAAGTCACGCATTTTCAACAACTATTTGGACCCCCTTACTGCACTGTGGTGAGGTTTTACTCTACTCTAACCAAACACTCTGAGGGACAGGCTGAAACCAAGACCTATTAAGAAATGGCAGAATTAAAAATCTTTCTACTTCTACTTTACTTTCTACTAAGATGTGCACTTAACAGGAGTGGTAGACAAAATCATTGTCTCTTTTGAAATATTTTATTCTCATTTTCTTTCCCTGTCTAATCAAATAGTTGATTTATTTAAATGAAATGCACCTTTAGAAAGAAATGATGCTACCTCCATACAATGGAATACAGGTATAGCTGTTAAAACAGCATAACTGAGTTTATAACATGATGCATTTGGGTTTTGTAATGAAGGATATATACAAATATATATATGTGCATATATGCAAATGTGCATACATCCTAAACAAAATTATGAGTGCATTTATGCATGCATAAAATATTTCTGGTAAGGATAAGTAATAAGTTGATAATAGCTGTTGATTGTGGGGAAAGGAACCAGAACTGATAAGGATGGGAGGAAGACTTAGCTTCCATTTTGTACTGTTTGACTTTCACTTAGTGCATCTATTACCTTTCAAACAGATAATTAATTGTTAATATCGTGATATTTATGTTAATTTGAGGTACATATTTAAAACAGAAAAAATAGTGTCAGTTTTGTGCTACTGCTTGTATTGATTTTCCAGCAACTAAGATATATTCCACCAATGATTTACATATTTCTTTTACAGAGTTACATCCGTTTGGGAAAATAGTCTCCAGATCACTACAATTTCTAGTTTTGTGGGAGCATGGCTTGGAGCCTTTCCTATTCCACTTGACTGGGAAAGACCATGGCAGGTATGTTTCAGCTGTTTAAAGCTACATTTAAAATAAATGTGTTTGCAGTTGGAAAACTGATGAAGGAGGTATTACAGTATTGTTTCATTACAATGTCGCTGAGGGGAAAACCATCCCAGGCCACATGCCCTTTGTCATTGTAATCTTGGCTTCTTCCTCCTGGGTTCTTAGTGCCATAGTAGGCATCTAGGTCACCTGGTTCTGTCCTATTTTCCAGCACCATCTTTCTAAGTGAATAGGTGAATAAACAGGCTCACTTTGAGATGTACAGGAGTTTTTTTAATATGACTAGAAGTTGCAGGAATTCCATTTTCGGCTTTGATATTCACTGCCCTTGTGGTTTCAGATTCATAATTTCTTAATCTGATTGGACAAGTTGAATGTTGAGTTTTACATATTTTTAAAAAGCATATATCAGTGTCAGCTTTGAAATAGGGGTATGTGATATTAGAGGAAGCCCACAAAAATTAAGCTTTTCATTTCCTATCACAATAAGATATAGCTAATAAGCTAGATAAAGAACTGTTAGACAGCATAGTTGCCATAATCCCCATAATCAAGTGCTCTTTTAGTCACCATTTTACAGATGAGTAAACTGATATCTAGGGAATATTTCCAAAGTCACTGATTGATGTATCTTTGGCTTAATTTTTAGTCACTTTTTAGTATGCCATTATATAGTACTCCAAAATTTTATAAATTCACTGTTGATTGTTTTGGGGACTGCCGATATTTTACTATCATAAACAGTGCTGTGATAAACATTTTGAATTTGTATCTTCATGGATTTTCTCAATTATTTCCTTAAGAAAATTTCTCCACAATGGATTTGTGATATTAAAAAATAAATGTAATTTCTTTTCCAACATGGAGAATTTTTTATTACAAAGACAGTATACAATTTTTTAGAAAACTTAAGCAGTGTTAATAATTATAAAACATGATCAAATATATAACCACTAATTATGGTTATCATACTTAAACATACATCTTTGTAATTTTGTCCAGTTTTCTTTAGTGTAAGTTCCTAAGGAATGGACGAGTGGGTTAAATCTTTAACAATCTTACTTTCCAGAGGCCCATGAGCAATCCAGATTGTGTGTCTTGCACTTAACTGCCTGATTTTAAGTCCATTCTCTGTGCTATTAGATATTTGATTTATAGACAGATGTGTTGTTCTTTTACATGGAATAAATCCCATGGGTTTGCCCTTCTATATATCAGTTCATCTACTTTGTTATAGAAATCCCAGAAAGTTTTGGGGTGTTTGGTGTCACTGATAACTTCTCAAGATTTTAGCACTAAAAAAGGTCTTTATATTTCGTTGGTTCTCTCTATGATCACTTGGAGATGAGGTTTTATTTGTACTCATGTGGCTATTTTATAGAACTTAACTTCATTCAGTAAGTCAATGATATCTAAAGTGGTGGACAATCATTGAAAAAGTATACATAGAAAATTATATTTTTCTATAATAGATTCATTAATTTCAGATATATGCAATTAAATCTAAATACAAAGTAGTGACATAAAAATCACCTTGGGCCATAAACTTGTATGAGTTGATAAGGTCATGTGTAATTAACGTGTCAGTTTGCATAAAGATGGTATATTTTAAAAGTGTAAAAGCTTGGTATCTTTCACTTGTTTAAGTCTTCTATCTATAAGACTATGGAAGTAGAAATTGAATTTTGTGAAGTAGATGTGTTTTTGTGAAAATGGGTTTAGGTTTGCATAGAAAATATGTTGCTATTTACAATCTGATTACTCATTTTGAACTGGTCAGGCTTTTAGCTCTAACTCATTTTTTTTCCTCAGTGATTATTTACAACAAGAGGTGAGCTGGATTCAAATTAGCATCAGACTTTTTAAATGAATATAAAGTTTCCATCTGAGTAATTACTTTTTAGAAAGATTCTGTAGGCACTACCTAGTGACCCAGACACTAAGCCTTTGGCTGGGTAATAGAATACTTAAAGCCCAGGGACCGGGCAGCAAACAACCGAAACAAATAAACACATGAAAGTGCTTCATTCTCCTCTTCCTTCCTTCATCATGCTTCTGCCCATCTCCTTTACTTCCTGTCTTTAAAAAAATAAATAAAAAATAAAGATTTTTCTAGCTAGTTAATTTAAATATGCAACAGGTGTTTGTTTTCATTATTTCATTTCACTGGAATTTTACCGGTTGTTTAATTATCTTTACTGTTAGGTGGTTTTTCTTTTATTTATATGATAGTCTCCTGCCTCTCCCTTTTAGCAGTTATTTACTAATAAACTAGAGAAATAGTGGTTTCATTTTTTTCTTTTACTTTGTATTTTCAACAAATGAGTTTTTTTTATTTTGTTTTATTCATAATTCTCACTACACAGAGTAAGTATTCAGTGTGGCTCACGCTGCCAGAATATGCCAGGGAAACGGTAACATGTATTAAGAAAAGTTTAAGTTCTCCGTTCATTGTAGGCCAATATATATTTGATATGTTTGTGGTAAAGCATGCCTTTCTGGCCTATGCTCTGGTTTTATTTATATTCTAGCCAGAGATAAAAAAAAGTTACCTGGTTAAGCAATTAAACCTTTTTTTTTTTTTTTTAAGAGGAAGGAAGCAGACAGAAATTAAGGCTAGGAGGCAGGCAGAAAAGAAGAAAAAGAGAGAGGAGAAAGCAGCATGTATTGATTTAGTTGTTCATTTTTGTTGGTTCCCTGTGATCCCAGGTCCCGAACCTGAGTCCTTGGGCTTTACTTGGATTATGCCCCCACTGCAGACTGAACACCTGAGCCACCAGGGCACACCAGCAGTTCTACCTTATTTACAAATGTATACGGTGCACGCTTGTGGCTCAGGCAGCTCAGGTAACTACAGTACAAGCTATGTAAAGCCCAGATACCCAGGTTCAAGACTCAGAGCCAGGGGAAAGGAAAAAACAATTTGCATACCCAACCTGACAAAAACTTTTACATGTTTTAGTTGAATTTCCTCTACTTGAAACTTAAATCTGTCTTTGATAAAGCTCCAGAGGCCAAACATAAGATAAGAGTTCTGTATTGAACAATTTCAAACATTTGTATTGTTTAAATGTTTTCATCACTAAATGACTGGAAAGGCCAATTGAAAATTTCCATGAAAGTGCTTTTTCACCTACTAATATGGTTTTTAAATAATTTGAAGTAAGGCTAAGTGACAAAAGATAGTAAGAATCTCATAGTTGAAGGAAACCTCTTTGTAGGAGACACCAAGAGGCTGTGATTACTGAAAGTACCGCAGGGTGGCTGCCCACTGAACTGTTGGCCATCTTTGTTGTTTCTTTAAAAAAAAAGAATCGAAATCATCTTCTCTTCCCTGTCTTAATTATTAGCCTTAAAATGTCATCAGCAAGACAAACATTTAAACTGCCTATAAACCAGACAGCCTTCTTCACTCCCAGAGCAAGTTTAATGCTACTGTTACTGACAAGATAAATATCTGGACTGTGGAAAACCTTCATATATAACTTGCTTTTTATCTACTGCAACTAGTTAACCAGTGAGCATGTGTTGCACTCTTACTATGCAGAGTGTGTGTGTGTGTTCTATGTAACCATACACACATATTACCCAGGACTGGATTTAATTATTTGATAACAATAATTTAGATACAGATTGTGATTTATATTTATATTCATATTTAATTGCCCTAAATATTTTGTAGAAGAGATCATTGTGAACTTTTCATCTAGAAAGTTCCTTCTTTCCTTTGTCAAAAATGAACTAATATTTCATCTTATTAAAAAATTAATGGGAGATTAAGAAATGTCAATTATTCAAAGCCAAGGAAATTGGCCATGAAAATTTAAACCCACATGTTATTAGTAGGTAGACAGTTAACATGATGACTGAGTATGCTGGCATCAGATTACTGGGCTCTGTGACTTGCTAGTGAGGAATAATCCTTATAATAGTTCAGCACCTGACATAGTTACTGCTTAATTAATGTTACAGACGTGTGACCAATGAAAGAAGTAGCTTAATAACTGTATTTTTAGCTCACAAAAAAAGCTAATTCCATTAATTGAGTTCTCAAGTGTTAGCACATGGATTGTGTCAGTTTATTTTATTCATTCGCCCAGCAGCCCTTGATAACCATCAACAGGTCATTTTGTTTCTCTGATATTTCCAGTACTAGGACTTCTCCACAGAACATTTATTTCTGCATGATATTTCAGGTGACAATAGAAAGAAAATGTAACATCTGTACACCTTTTATGTTAGTATTAGGCAGGCAGCTTGGCACTGTCAGACAACTAACTTACTCTTAACAACTGTCCTGCAAGGTAGTTTCATTTTTCCACTTTTACTCACAAGAAAAGTCAAAGTGCAGGGGGAGGAGCATACATCTTACTATATGAGGAAGACACAGCATCCAAACCAGAGCCCCTCCACGCTGTCTCTTCTTTGGTCGGAGACTCTGAAACATAGCTTTTCTTTAAAAAAGACATGGCAGAGTTTAGGTTTTGTCAGAGAAGCTTGAGTAGTTACGACATTGCATGTCTTTCCCCACAGAAGAATTGCATTTAAATGCCATGACCATTCTGGCAGTGTATGTATTTTAGACCATAATGTTTAATCATTTGTAGGAGAGTATTTAATGCTACTATGGGACAATTTTGCTCCTAGAAATAAACCCCACAGATACCTTTAAACTCTGGACATCATTGTACTATCTCCAAGATGAATAAACCAGACAAGTCTTTTTTAAGCATATTTATGTCTTATAAAGTTAAAAACAAAATTCATCATGATGGTCTTTAAGGCAATTTGAAATTGTTTTGAAATATTTGTACTTATTGCCCCAGATATCAAATAAATGAGACATTGTTAAATATCCTTTTTTGTTCTCTCCAAGTTGTATCAGGTTAACATTTAATATCTGTAAAACATACTCATTTTCTGTTATAAATGCTATATATAAATCTTTATAAATTAAAATTAGAGATCATAATGATTGTACATAAATGAATTATTGCAAATAATGTTGGAGTAAGGGATAAAAACGAAGATTATGAATTCAATTAATTGAAGAGTTGCATGTTTTTAAGTTAACTGGTGTTTCTATTACCAAAGGTATTAAGAGTGTTTTAGACAGACTCCGAAATATTTGATTTATGTGAATATGTGTTTCAAGCACTGAAGAAAAAACTAATAAGAAACTGACAAAAGTGGTTTTGGATTTAGAAGGCGGGTTCATTTTAGGGTGAGCATGGTGACTGCTGCTATGTTAGCAGGACTATGAGCGGTTAACGCACTTGCACCATCTTGGCAAGGAGCAGTTACGTCGCTCCGACAAGAAGTTCCAGACTGGAGACTGCACACCTCTCCATAAACAGCTCCCCTAAACTTCAGTCAAGGAGAGTGGTAGAGGATACATAGATAGCACCAATTTACAGCTCGAGAATGTATGCAGATGAACACTGTACAATACTGTACACGTGTTCCCACCTCAGACAGTAGCACTGGCTCTAAGTACATCAGAAACACTTCACTTACAACCTACCTCCTAGGAAAATGTGAAGGATCATTTAAACCAGTAGAAGTGTTATCAAGCTTGGACAGATGAATTCTGTCAGCCATGCAAATGCACATGTTATAAATGCAATAAACAAAACAAACATTAAAAAGTGACCAATCCAAAATTTAGAGCTAGCTGCCTGCATTTTGTTTTCCTCTTTTATCTAAAAAAATCAGTAACTCTAAGGGCTTTGATTTGTTCTGAGTGTGTTCAGGTGTCTGGTCTGCAGTAGCCGTTTCCCCAGGATACTGATGACAGCATGTACCTCCCCCAAACTGTAATGCAACACGCGTTTAAGAATCTGCCATTAACATTTATGAGACTCTTTAATCTTTGTCTGCACCTTAACTGCCTGGTTGATAGTAGGGGCTCAACAAATAGTTTTGAATGAACTAAGTCATCTAAGACTTTTGAAAATGATACAGCTGTCTGCCACGAGTGGTTTAAAAACTTCTGTACTTATTGTCTCTTAACATTTATGAAAAGCAGCAGCTGAGCAGTAGCCGCCCTTGTTCGAGGCGAGGCGAGCATGATACAGTGTGCTGTGCAGCTTCCGAGCTGTCTTTGCGTTAAGCTCTGTGCTCCCAGTCGTTTTGTGTGAACAACGGCATGTGGTAACGTTGCTTACATTCCAAGGGGAAGGAGCACTTCCTGCAGCCGTGCAATGGCTGCTCGCTAACTACTTTATTCGCCTTAAACAACTGGATCTGATGATTACCTAGCAGTGTCAGCTACTCAAGAAATACTAATATTGCTGTTCATTTAATTTTTCAGATAAAAGCATGTAGCATGCAAATGACACGATACAGCTTTCATAACAAGTTCCATGCTATTATTTTAATAGCCCAGTACTAGCGGTACTATTGGACCATTGCTTTGCACATTAGAAAGGAGGAGATGTTAAATGGCCGGGTCACGTAACAGAGGGCCGGTAAACCGCTGACGTGGCCCCGCAGCTCAGATCCCTCACGGGCCCTGCCCACACCGCTTCCCAGAGAAGCAGGGTACACCCCCCCCACCCCCCGGTTAAAACACGAGGTTTGTTTAAAGGTAGCCTAGTGATCTGTTATAGTATTAAACCATGGCGATATTTTGTACTAATTTAACTAAAATTATTATCTAATTTCAAACACTTGATTACCATTTTAGAAAAACTGCAGCTGTTTATAAACTGCCATAGATTATAACATACCAAACCAACTGTGAATGTAGAGTATCAGAAACTCACTGATGTCACTTTAATGACATTCACATTTAAATATCTACTTACATTGAATATATACTAAAGGAATCTAAACAATATTATGCATACTATAATCAAGTAACATGTATTGAAGCTGTTAAGTTTCCAGTCAGGTAACAAGAAGTGCCATCTACATCACCGAAATGGATTTTTAAAATTCTGAAACCAAAATGTAAAGGTTCACTGTATTTCTTTGGCTTACAAGAACAGTTAGCAAAAATATTTTCCAGGGGAGAGAGATGTAGAGGGTAGGGATTCTTAACCATAGTCTATACATGGGCTTCAGAGGTCTGTGAATCCCCAAAGCACAAAACAAATATCTATCTATATACACAGATACATACAAATGTATGTACATATAGCTCATGTTTGAAAGAAGGAAACATGAATTCTGTTGGATGTAGCTTTTAAAAAATGTTTAAAATAGTAAAACTTGGACAGGATTACTTTTTTGTTAAAGGTACAGGCAGAAGTGAAGGCGAGTAGGCAGGCAGGCAGGCAGAGGATGAAGCATTTTATTTATTTTACTTAGATGTTCATCTTGGTTCCCATCCCCACCCCTCAGCCCCTTGTCATGAGCCTGGGTCCTTGGGGTGTGTACTTAAATGCTAAGGCACCAGGGCTGTCAGGATTTATTTTGAACAGGCGCAGCTTTAGAGATGGTGTATTTGGGGAATAATGACGCTCTAGATTGTAATGATAGCTTTTTTCACATGTGCCTAATAGGAATATGAACTAACAGATAATTATCTATTATAGCTCACAGGTACTGGTCATTTGTATTCTTGTGCCTGATACTGTAATATGTATGGTTATCAGTCCTGCCAGTGCATTATAAATAACAACCCTGAAGAGACAGTTGTCTGGTGACCCTTATTGTGTAGATGAAAAACCAAAGCACAGAAAGGCTAGATGACTTGTCCAAAGTCACACATTTAATAAATTGCATGGTCGAGACACAAATCCATTCTACTACAAAAATCAATGTTCTTAATCATCATTCTGTACTACTTAAAACACTGAAAAATATCAGGTGCTACACAGATATGTTAATACATTTCCTTTCCTAAAATGTATGCAAATAGCAATGCCTGATCAGAAGAGAGCACTGTGGACTTCAGGTGGAAATAGTATAATTTTGAAATGTCTTTCAATTAGCAATATTAGTTTACCAGAGAAAACATATAGACTTACAGCCATATTAAGATTTTTTTTAAAGCTTATTAGGGTGAAATTGTTCTGTTTCTGAGAGAAAAATAACATTGCTGGTACCATGTACCAAGACTCTGTAATATTAGGCCTTTGTAAATGCTTCTTAGGAGAACACTGTTCTATTTTGGTGTAAGTGATGAAAAATACAGAAGCAGGCATTTGGTTTAGAGAAAGGATAATAGTACTCTAAGCAAGATATTATCTTCAATTATGTTGCTACTCATTTTTAAAAATAGGTTTTTCTTTAAACGGTAATATTAATTTTAGCCACTTGCATTGTATTACATTTTGTTATGCAGTAGGGTTTCTATTTAGCGGTTTTTAAAAAACAAATTTATAAAAATACTGGATAAAAAGAAGATGGTCATCTTGGTGACAAACACTTGTGAATGATGTCTTTTACATGAATGTCTTTGTTCTGAGTTTTATTTTCCTTAAACAAAACAAGATGATTTATACGGCCATCTCAAAACACCATAATTTAGAGAAATATATAGCAATGCAGCTGAATTGTCTGTTCAGTAGATGACACCATGTTTTGTTTTGTTTTTAAAGCCTATTCATGCACACAGAACATTAAATAGAAACATCTCTGTGTGTGAGACAAAAAATTATTTTAAATGGAAAACTTTAAGATCTAATTATGAGAATACATGATTAAGCTAGGATCGTCTGACAGGTCATTATGAATTGTTGTGATAGTGTAGCTTAAAATATTTTAGCGCAATTATAGAAGGTTGGTAGGAAATTGAAGAAAGGTTGTTAGTGAGCAGTCTCCCCAGTTTCTCTCACTGCTCCCTTTGCTTTCCCCTATTTTCTCTGCAAAGATCAGGAACGTCGCCCTTCTATGAAAGCAATCTCTTTTTTTCATTTTTTGAAGAAATGACATGATTTAGGACTACTTATTTCAGGAACAACAAGCAGGAAACCCTGATCCGTCACTAGCAAAGAGTCTTCAATCAAACACTTTCCTTTGCTGACCACCTGGATTTCTTGAGATACTGAATAATTAGTGTTCCAAGCCTTAATCCTTCATTAGACAAAATTTTGAAACGAACATGTCATTTCTGGCATTTCACTGCAGGTTAAAGTATGGTAGCTGTTTAAAGAATGTATGTGTAAATGTGTATTATGTGTTTGGAAACCAAGAGCCATATTGAAATTACAAAGTGTCTTAAATAGAATTTACTAACTCAGATTGGAACTGTGCTGAAATTCATGAGGGGTTATTATTCTCCTTACACTTTGACAGCGCAGCTTTTTAACAAAGTGCAGGTGCTCACACTGGACTGATGATAAGAAGACTCAAGGCAGGAGAAACAGAAGAAAGAGTATTGTTCCAAGTATTTACAGAGGGTGTTAAATAACTACTAAGGGAAGAAGCGCAGTGCTTTACAGAGATAGTAAACGATGTATATTATTTTATTTGTAGCCCCATGTGTTAAAATGGGGCACTGTTAAAGTGACAATCACTTAAAAAGCAACAACCAACACACCAGTAATTTGATACCTAATATTAATAATTAAAAAATCAAATAGAAGCAAAGTCTAAAGTAACTAAGATAAATCACAATTAAAAAGGCCATTAATTCAGGCTCTACTAACTGGAAATATGGCAATTCAACATGGGCTACCCTAAAATGTACCTTTAGAGACAGAATAATGGTATAAGTTAGCAATGTATTAAATAAGGATATCTGGGAGCCCCTAAAATTATTTTTAAGAACTTCGGAATTACCCATATGCAAAGAAATACTAACCATATTTCTTTTAAGTTCATCCATACATGATCTTATTTGAAGCAATGTATTTGCACATTTGTACATAGCAGACTTCCTATCAAAAAGAGATTTTGAAGTGTTTTATTTCCTAACCATTTCATTACTTTGAAGTAGTTGTTCCAGTGATTAGTTTAAATTTCTATTGAAACCGACGTCTTTAAAGAAGACGTGCTTCTGAAAATAAGGCAATTTTTCTACAATCTGCTTATGAATAGAAGACAAGTCTTTGGTTTTAAAAGATAGGAAGTATTTTGCAAAAAAGAAATATTGAAGAACCAAAGCAAGAAAAGGCTCTTAATAAGCAAAGGGAAACTCCAAACCCCATCACGGTCAATAGAGGACCTAAGGCACCTCAGGTTCAGGTGATACAATCATCTCTGCGTAGTTTAAATCACATACACACATGCATGTATGCATATGCATGCACATGTGCACACACGATCGCACAAGTGCATGAGTGCCCACAATTACACACATGCTCATGGACGTGTGTACAAGTGAGCATATGCACACACGTGTGCACACGTTTGCATGCACACTGGCATGCACGCAGGGTTGTATGCACGAACTACATGCATGAGAGCATGTGCACGTGAGAGCACATCTGTGTGTGCATGTGTGCACACAATCGTCACATGCACACTACACACATGATCACATGTGGGCAAATACACAGACATGCATGCATGGACATGTAGATTTGCGCAGTGCAATCATGCAGGTGTGTATGCACATGTGTGTGCAAACGTGTGTATATGTATGTATGCATGTGATCATATATGTGATTTTAACCATCATAAGAATGTGAAGCTGAAAGGTAATGTCCAACAATGAGTATGAGGAATAGAAGAGAATCATGTGTTGATAAATGGGAGAAATGTTGGATCTGTTCTATCTCCTCCCATATTTATAGATGAGTAAATGGAGGCCCAATCAAGAAACAGTGGTGACACCAGAGTTTGTTTCCAGACTCCTAATCCATTTCTTTTAGAGCAAGACGAATTCTAGATTTTTAACTTCATTAGCTAGTAAACAAAGTGTGACGAGTCTCAAAGATGTGAATTTGAGAAAAAAAATCTCCATCAAATTCTCAAAGGCAAGTTGGAAACATATAACACTTTACTGTCTTAATTCCTTTATACCACGTGTTGGACAGTTTAACTAATATGCTACTTGATTTATACAATTTCTTTCAATTCTATCTAAAAATATCAGACCAAAATTAAATGAGAAAGTTACATAATATTCCATGTGAGCATACATAAGGCCATGGTACTTTATGTGAACCATCACTTCGTGGGAGAAAGAAGACATCCATCCACTGTCAGTTGAGAGAGAAAGCTCCTGTCTAGTTATCCAGTAGACTCTCCACTCTTCACTAGGGAAGATGAGGCCTATATTTTAAAAAAATCTCTACAAGGCTCACATACAAGACAGTACATCCTAGATTTGTGACTGATATGAGCATTTAAGGCTGTCATTTTCAAGTATAAAAGTTTAGTGTTCCGTTACCCAATCTGTGCAATAAACATAGCTATAAGCTCAAGTCATAGAAATTAACAGCTCACTGAAGATATAAATAATTCATAATTTAGGCAATAACAAGCTTACATGTAGGAGAGGCTGGGAAATGAATGTATGGATTATGCTTCTCTGCACTGCATTAGTTTACATGGAAACTGTCTACTATTGGTTACATGGTATTTGTTATAAGGCAGATCGACAGCAGATCAAAGAAGGATGCTTAATTAGGTAATAAAACTGGTAATTTAGATGGTTCACCTCTAACCCAGTTCAGTAGCATACTTCCCCAGAGAAAGATTAAAATTGGCTCCAGCAGATCAAATAAGCTTTACAGATAAATGTGAAAATTTTGTCTCTCAAAAAAAATGTTTTGAAGCAGAGCTTTTCACCTCGGGACTAGCATACACTGCTCATGGATGAAATAAGCCAACGTTATTTGCTTCTGGCTTGATGTACTGTAACTGGAGAAAATGGGTATTTGGAGCCAGGACTTCATTTAATTTACACTCTAGGTGTGTGGCTATACATTTACTTCTGTAACTTTTGCTCTGGTTCCAAGTGTCTGTATTTGAAAGGGGACATCAGTTTTATTATGGAAGCAGCAGTTGCTTTGTTATAAATTCCATGTAACATGCGTGAATTCTCGTCCTTTTAACACAATTTCAAGAAAGTGGCTTGTGGTTTCGTTAGCATACACACTTCTCAGTTCATTTTATATACAAGCCAATGTGGAACTTAATTACCAGCTAGTTCAGAGAGCTAAACTGAGTCCAGGATTATGGCAAAGTCTGACCCAAAATTTTAATTTGTAATTTTAGCATGTATCTCATGCAGTTTGGGGAGCATCAAACTAAAGCTACAATATTTAGAAGCCTTGTTACAGTTGGATGCACTTGAACTCAAATGGGTACATTTTTAGTGTTTATGATAAATGCAGTGATGGCCTTATTACACTTTTGGCATTTTTTAAGAAAGCACATTAAGCTTTAATATAGAAGTATTTAGGTTACACTTAACTTGTGCTCAAGTAATCAGAAAACATTGTTCTTTTTTGATCTCTTACATTCTCTCCTCAGGTATGGCCCATCTCCTGTACGCTGGGAGCGACCTTTGGCTACGTGGCTGGCCTTGTTGTTTCACCACTCTGGATATACTGGAATAGAAAGCAACTTACATACAAGAACAATTAACTAGAGCAAAAGAGAAGATATTTCTTTGTGCAGATTCCATAAAGACTGTGCAGAAATGTGTATGGTCTAAGCCAGGCAGTTCCATTTACAGCACTATTTTTATGTAGTTACAACATGATGTGATTGTAGCTTTTTAAACTATGAAACCCCTGAGAGATTGTACCTTCTAGTTGAAATAAAGTATTTATAATAGATTGTGGCTTCAGATGCTGTTTGCTGCTGCTTGGACTTTTAAGAAACATTCTTCATGAACTTTACAGAATTCTGAAGACAGCTGTTTTTCAAGTTTTAAACTGCTTCATTATATATAAGAGGTCTGGCTATAACTGGAGCATTTCATATGCTTTTCTGAGAAAAACGGACAGTTTGTTGGCCACTGAAGATGCTTCTCACGTAATCAAACAACAGTTTATACATCTTGATCCTATTCTTTTTTTAACTGTGTGTTTCTTTGGAGTTAAAATGGCTATAATAGCCTCATCAAAAACAGTCTTCAATCCCTTCTGGGTTAAAGCCGAACATTCCACATAGCAGCACGCTCCTATCTGGGAGAGAGGAAAAATAATATCACAAATATATAAAGTACTTTCTACACAATTGGTATGACATTGTAAGGAAAATTATACAGTTAAGAGAATGAAATCCATATTCATAATACCCAATAGAGCTAACTGTTAAAATACTGGTGTATATCCTTCTAGGACTTTTCTATTAAAAAAATCATTCATGAGACATTTACCAGGTGTCTGCTATATGCCAGGCACTGTTGTAGGTGCTGGGGATATGTCAGTGAACTCAAGAGAGCCCCTGCACTGGTGTTTACAATTTGATTCATTGTATGGAGGAGGTTGGGCACTATAGAGCAGACAATGGCACATGCTCTGGAGAGAAAGAAAGGGACAATGGGGAGTGTAGAGGACAGTGATGGTGGCCAGGCAAAGCTCCTCGAAGAGGTTTGAGCTGTGAGGAGTACCTAAGGGAAGAGGCCCAGACAGACAGAGCTACAGATGCAAAAACCCTCATACAGGAGCGATGTGTAGAACCAGTAAGGAAGCCAGATTGGCAGGAGCGAGCAGGGGAATGGCAAGACAGAGAGGCCGTGAGGCAGCCTCAAGGCCACGATAAGGACTCCGCTATTACTCTTAAGGGACCTGTTCAGATCATTCATTCAGACATACATTCATTGATTCGCTGAAAATTTACTGGCACTCTTACTTACCAAATGAGAATACAATAAAGAGCAAAAGAACCCATAACCTACATTGTAAAAGATGACCATGAACTAAAGATGATAGAGGCAGAATGTCAGAAGGCAGCATGTCTGGATTAAAAAGGAGAAAGGAGATGGGGCATGAAACAAGATCACGCAAGGTCTCGTTGAGAAATATTTGAGCAAACACTTGGAAGGAGTGAGAGAATGAATAATATCCACACAGAGAAGAACATTTCCAGGCAGAGGGAGCAGCAAAAATACAAAGGTGCTGAGGTTGAAGACCTGAGGCCATGGTGAGATTTTGGCCTTCATTTACTGAATGAGCTGGAAGCCACTGAAGAATTCTGAGCATAGCAGTGACCTGAATGAGCTTATATATGAAAAGATTCACTATGACTGCTGTATTGAGAACGAATTTACCTAGGCACAGACAGAAGCAGAAAGGTGAACTAGAAGCTGTTTAATCATCCAGGCCAGACATGTAGGGGGCCAAAATCAGGCTGATAGAAGAGGGGATGGTAAGGAGTTTTTGGATTTGGGATATGTTCTGAAGGTAGAGCAGTTGTGTTTTGCTAAGGAGTTGGCAGTTAGGTATGAGAAAAAGAGGACAAGTGTGACTTCAAGGTTTTTGACCTGAGTAACGAGGAAGACAGGCTTGGTGGCTAAAATAGGGTCTCTGTTTTGGACATGTTAATTTTGAGAAGCTTAGTCACACAAGTGGAATTGCTGATTGAACAGGTGAATGACATGCAAGACTGATAGAAGCTCATTTAGACCTTGAGAGTGCATGTGGATACAAAAAAATAAGTAAGTCCAAGAAGCTGAGTACTGATCCCTAGGCCGTCCAACAGTTGAGACTGAGAAATGAGATGGAGGGGAGGCCAACAGGAGAGGAACAACCCTAAAAAGGGCATTTAAGGAAGCCAAGTGAAGAGCGAGCTTCAAGAAGGAACTAACGATGCAAATGTTGTTGACAGGTCTCAAAACAGGATCACATTGATTTGCAACCATTTTTCCCCCTTAAACTATATAGTAAGTATGAACATATCAATGGATATCATAGTATGAGTTTTTAATAGACACAGGCTTGGGATTTTTTTGTTTGTTTTTTTTTTTTGCCTATAAAAACAATCGTCACTTGTCACCATCTCTCTGTTTTTTTAACATTTATTTATTCAATTGTTTGTTCCTCCCCCGCCCCCTACCACCCAGGGTCTTGAACCTGGGTCCTTGAGATGGATGGATGTGGACTGCATTCAGTGGCCTTATCAGGTAGATGTCACCATCTTTAAGCACAGCCCTAATAATTTTCTTAGGATATATTCCTACATAAGGAATTGCTTGATCAAATGTGTGCATAATTTTTAAGCTTTTTGCTTATTTTCCAGAGAACTCAATGACTAACTCCACAACTCAATGGCTACCCAATGACCAGAGGTACGACAGTGGCTCATTTCCTCGCACACTTGGAACAGAAGCTATTACAATTAATTTCTCATGTTTTGGCCAACTTTATAGATAGAAACTTACAATGGACTAAGGAATCAGTACATATTTCCCATCTTCAATGGCAACCTGTACTTTTATGTGGTGAATTTTCCATTGTTCTTATCCCATTTTGCTACTGGAGTCTAGATCTTTTTCTAATTTGTATCAAAGAGTCCTATATACTAAAGATATTAACTCATTTTTCTGCAATATATGTCAAATTTGTTATATGACTTTAATTTCTGGCATTTGATATGCTATTCAATTTTTACGTAGTTAAAATCATCATTATACTCATTTATCACTTTTACCTTTATCACATTTAGAGCATTCTTCTTTCCCTAAGGTTACAAAATGGAATACACAGAATTTCTAAAGTGATTTGTTAGTGAAGCTATTTATTTTTGCTTTAGGAAAACCTGTTTTCCAAAAAGTTTTCTTACTTTCTTCAGCTGCCTGATAGTATATTTTAAAAGATTTTATTAGATTCTGTCCCCACAAAAGTCCTATTAAAGTCACAACATTTCAAAAAATAGAATCTAATAATGTTGGAGCCAAATGGAGGAAAAAAGTACACCTACCTTTGGGGAAAGGAAGAACAAAAGTTAAAAGGTATTATGTGTATCACACTTTATGTGAATATTTTTATTCTCTTCATAAAAAGATTGGAAGAAAATTCAGTACACTTCTTTTCAAACCTAACCATATTTTTTTGTTTTGTTTTGAACTGCAGATTTAATTGCCACCCCAGTTACCTACATTCTATGAGTCTTAACAGAGCCTAATTTGGCACAGTACAATTGTTTAATTGGTTAGGCCTTAAATATCAGGACCTTTTTCTGATACCTCTTTCTACACGTGACTTACTAGAAAAATAGTTTTGGCATTGCAGCACAGATATCAGAGCATAGGCCCTAGACTGGGGACTGGACTGGCGGCTCCCCCACTTGTTACCTGTGGGCCCTCAGGCAAGCCACCCTGACATCACCAAGCCTTTCCTTTCTCTTCTGTCAACTGGGAATTAAACCTACCTCCGAGTGGGTGCAAGAATTAAATGAGAAAAAGTCTCTCCTGCACTCAGTACAGTGCCTGGCATAAAGTACATGATCAAAGTTAGCTTTAATTATTATCTTAGCCTCTTTTACATTTATTTTTAAATTTTGTAAAAGTTCCATTACCTCTTTTGCTAGTTTCTGTCCTTGTTCCACACATATAGGTTTTTCTTTCATATCATTCAGTCTTGCTAAAGTTTTGGGGTCATCCCGGAGATCGATCTAATGAAGAAAGGTCAATAATGTTCCAAATACTATGAGTCTCTCAAGATAGATCAAAGCATATAGTCCCATGTAACCCCCGCATATCAAAAAAAAATTAAATAATTTAATTTTTAAAACAAAATAGTATAATTGCTTTCTTTTGGCACTACTTTTTTGAAAAACGTGATAGAATTTAGTATAACATGCAACAGAGATTAAATACATTTTCATGCATTTAAAGGCCTATTTTTCTACAAGCTCCACGATAGGCTGAAGAGATCATTCATAAGTAGATAAGAAGAAAGCAGACATACCTGAGTTCCTATTAATAAAAAGGGTACATTTGGTGCGTATTCCTTAAGTTCTGGGACCCACTCCTCTTTCACATTTTGAAATGAGGCTGGATTTACCACAGAGAAGCATATAAGGAAGACATCGGTCATTGGGTAAGATAAAGGCCTCAGACGATCATAGTCTTCCTAAGGAAGAAAAAAAAAAAAAATCATTATTTCCATTTCTATTCCTTTAGTCAACTAATAACGTGTATTAGATTACACGGTCAAAGCATCCAAGTCAGGAGTACTTCCCAACCAGAATGCATGGCATCCTGAATACATCAGGAGAACCCCATCTGTTTTGTCAGTCTACTTTTTGAAGTTCTGAACACCATGGGGTAAGACTATGACCATCTCATTAACAGCAATAAAACTGTGAAAATGTATTGTGATTACAAAAGCTGTCACTGGAAATGTTTTTAACTGAAAACTTTGATTATAGCTAGATATTGTCCAAATATTATCATCTGCAATAATTATACTGAAGGGTTCTATGTGTCAGTGCTCCTGACCCGCACTCTCCCATGTATTACTTATTTAATTAATGCAACAACTATATGACATAAGTCCTATGATCTCTTTTCCATCTGGGCAGAGTAAGGGACAGAAGTTAAAGAACTTGTGTGAGGATATACAGCCAGTAAGTAAAGGAGATGGGATTCGAACCCCAGCAGTTTTTACTCAAAGCCTATGTCACTGTAATGTCTGCATCTTCACTGAGTCCTTACATCTTTCCTTTCCTTGTTTATATAGTTTCTTAAGTGTGTGTGTATGAATATTAAAAGACAGAAGCACAGTGTTAACCCACAAAAATCCCCCTTTCTTCCCCAATTTCCATTCTTTTCCAGAGACACAGATGCTTTCACTATCTCAATCCTCCCTGTTTCCAACACTATGCAGGTTTTTTATCTACAGACACCCGCACATAAACCACTGCTTTGATCCAGAAAACGACTCTGCTCTCCGTGGTGGCTGTGTTAACATCTATCACCAAACGCAGTGAAAATCCTTTTTTGCTTAGACTACCGTCTACCCGCCCCAAATCTTATTTACATTTCAACGAGTGAGCAGGGTCAGTATTCCATTTTGCCAGGACTAGACACTGCTGTGCTGTCAAGGAAACTTTATTTTGACCTAGCCAGACTCTTCGATGACCAGCTCCACACCCAGAACTGCACGAGTGCAGAAGCGAAGGGAAATGAAAAACATTTCCACTCGGGAAGTCAGCGGTAGTATGATCCTCACGCATTTTTCCTTTCATGTCCTCTCTGACATTTAACTAATATAATGTTCAACTCAGGTATGTCCTGTGTCAAGTTCTCGACTGTGGAGTAACCCTTCTGTTTTCCCGTGACGCTTTCAAAGGGCACACCTACTGTCTGGAGCCATCGCATTGCAAGAGTTCTCAGAGGCTGGCTTTTATAGGACGAGAGAAGAAATGGTGCTGCTCATCTTCTTTCCTTTATTTTTAAAAGCAGAGGCCTCTGATTGGTTTTAAGGAAGGCAGTGCCCTGGTGTTAAGAAATTCTGAATGAAGAAATCATGCAGAGTGGAGAGGAAGCGGGCTGCAGTCCCGCAGGTGATTCTAAGAGGACTACTTCGAAAACAAGACGCTTTAGAAAATCAGCCGGAGAGTTAAAGAGCACAACTGGGTGCATTAACCAAACCTTCTGTACTCTGCTTCAGACTGCAAGGCTAATAAGGGGGAAAAAAGGGCAGTGCTTACCTCTTAGCGCTCGACCCAGGAAGTCTAAATTCCTGAGCAAACTTATGCTTGGCATGCTCAGGGAGTGAAGGGTCTCAGGAAAAGGCATTCCCCACTGGCACTAAGATTTCTAGTCTTCACAGAATTAGAAATGAGGATGGTATCTCATAGGATGGTAGGAAATGAATGAAAGAATGCAACCCAAGCACTCGGCATGGCGCATAAAGAGCTCATCTCATGATTTAATGTAAGATCTTTTTCCCACCGGAAAATACAGGCAGGGTCCCAGCAGCCCCACCCTACCAGTTCTGGCTTTGCATTTTTCTCCAACGACATAGCGGCAAAAAAATTCTGTTAGTGAGAAAGAACATATTCGACACTGGGATCAAAACACACAAATCAAACTTAGTTCTGAAAAGAACAGTATAATTTTCAGACTAATAAAGGAAAATGATATATTGTTACTGTACTAATTAGTTATTTTGGAACTCAGGAGTTGTAGGATGATTTAAAATGTAACAAAAAAGATTATTATAGTTTTAAGAACATTAGGTATCTAAGTAAATACTATAGTTTGTAGGTAACTTTACCTCATCAGGGAAGTTGAATGTGCACTCTTTCTTTGGAATGGTATTGCAAGAAATTAAAAGTAAGTGAACGCAATATTTTCTAGAAATAATAATATGAATCAAATATTGTACAAAACACAAGTCTGTGGTATGGATTCCACTCATAACCATCGTGAATACTGATATTTTCCTCAATGGCATATAGGTGAGCACAAAGGAAGGAAATTAGATCAGTCATTTCTAGATAGTTGTTAAATTGCAGATTTTGTTGGAATAACTAAAATTTGAAAAATTTGAGTTATTGAAAAAATAGACAAATATGTTTAGGATTCCTTAGAAGGCATTGTTACTTCTTAAGTCAGAACTCTCTAAAATGAGCTCCCCTTCTGCCTATAGTCGTCAGTTAAATAATGGGCAGTTATTTTAAGAATGAGACCTTCCTGCTTCCATCCAGCCTCAGTAATTAGAAATCTAATAATAGATAACAAATTAGAGAAAAAAAATTCCCTGTGCATATCATACCCTAAATCATATAAAGCTATTTATACTTATTGTGCTGTATCTTAAGTGAACTTAATGTGAAATTTTGGATTGGGGATAAATAAGTTAAAGTCATGAAAAATCTTTCAGATCCAGATATAATATATATATATGTATATCTATACACACACACACACACACACACACATATATGTGTGTATCTGTACATAATTTGACAACACAAAATTAAATGTGGAACAAGTACCCTTATTTTTGGTCATTTATCAAAGTCTGAACTTCTCAAAGCCAATTCTATTGTGTCCTCCTAATAAACAAATCAATTATATTTTAACTCTAAGAATATAAAGGTTCACATAGCAGCTGGCACACTCGCAGGAGTAGAGAAAAGCATATTAAAGATATGCAGAGTCTTACATCAAAAACAGTGGAGTGTTCCATCAACAGGAGTGTTGGACAGTTTAGTAAAATCTTTAGCTTCTTAACCCACTGGGCTAAGTACGAGCTATCAATTGATTAAAAGTGTGTTTTAGTAGCTTGGTGGTAAGACTCTCCATTCTTGTCAAGAGTCCTTGATCTGTGATGATGGCGACCTTAATCCTTGAAAATAAATCATCTGACAAGAATCTGCAGAGATAACCTGAGACCAAAGAAACGTGCTCTGGGAAAAAGAAGACCTTCAGGTGCAACAGAGAACCCCGGACAGTGACCCCCAGCAGGGAACCCTAGATGCAGAGTCTGACCAGCAGTGACCTTTAGTAAGTTCTGCTTAAAACACATGCTTTTAGGATGTGCATGCCTACTTAAAATACATATCCAAAACATAGCCTAAACAAAACCACTCATGCTGGACAGTGTAGGCCTTGCTATGCTTTGTTAGCTAACATGCTATCACACACTGGTATTTCAAATCAATCAGCGAAAATTTACTGAGATCATACAGCATGAAGATGCTCTAAGGATACACACACACACACGCACACACACATGCACAAATAAAAGAACTGTCCCCTCTGGCTTACAGTTTAGTTGGAAATTTGAGACATAATATATGTGTGTGTGTGTGCGTGTGTACATGTATATATGTATGTATATATACACGTCTCTATATAAGCCTATATATCTATAGATATATATTTATATCTAGATATATGTATATATATGCATATACATATACACACACACAGCCATATATAATAGGGAGTGAGGACGGGATAGAAGGTGAATCTTTAAATGTTTAAGCCAAGAAACTTCACTGAGCACCTACTATGTGCCCAGAATGGTGCTACGTACTATCACCAGAGAAATAAAAGACAAAATTCTAATCATTTCTGACTTGTAAAACACCTTATCAACGCTGACAGAGCTCCCCGCTGAGCCATCTGTAGGCAGGCACTCAGAAGATGGATTGCAGACCTCTAAGCCACAGCCTAGAAAAGCAGCCACAGAGTGGGTGCAGGGTCTGACTGCCGGGGAAAGACTCACACATTCCTAACAGTCAGCGCTCTTAGTTTACAGTAAGGGAGAGAAATGTAGGGAAACACTACATTACAAGTCAGAATGTGATTAAACACCAAACATGGTTATTAGGAGCAGTAAAAAAGACTTAGAAGAGGCAGCAGTAGAGTTGGTCTTATACAATGGAAAGGAGTAGCATGTAAATGACCTACTGGCTATGTGGCCTTGGTCAAGTTGCTAATTTCCTAGAGCCTCAGTTTCTCGATCTGTAAAATGGGACCATGTTGGTGACACATGCTTGGGAAACTCTGAGTACTGGTGTATCATACTACCTACAAATCCAGGATGATACTTCGGAAATAGTCATTTATCAAAACTTAGAAGACATTTCCTCTATAACAAACTAGTATGTGAAAAAATGGGGCCATGGTTGAAGAATTCTTTAACAGACAAGTTCCAACCTTCTAAAGCCAAAATGGCATCTGACTCTTTGAGAGTTAGACAGAAGTAAGACACCTAAGAGAGCCCTCTGACAACTGGTGGCTTGTGGTCTATGAAGGAGCAGCTCTCGGTCGCTTCCAAGCACACAGCAGTCACCCCCATCTGAAACATGTTTCTCATGCGAAGCCAGAATAGGTATCAGACACGGCTCCTGAAACCCGCCAACCCCCTGCAGGGACACTGCACTGAAGTCAAGAAGCCACAGGGACAGCAGCTAGCTTCCAAAGATGAGAAGGGCCCTGCCATCAATCTAACTTCCAAACGTTTCTACAGGAATTCTAGGGAATGGTGGTCTACAAAACCTTATTTCTTTTGTGTGGTCTTTTTGACACCCCAGAGCTCATTTTGTATTTAACTTTGTGAAACAGAGATATCATTTTTTACCTCTTTAAAAAGAACTGCTTTTCAAGGAAGCAGGGTTGAGTCCCTTTGGGGAACTTTTTGCTCAGTTTCATTCAAAATGTAACAGCAGTGACTTCACCAAATTCATCTGCGCCTCCTACAGCTGCTGGGTGAAAGAAAATGTGAGAGGAGTGTTTTATAAGTGCTATAAATTCCTAAGAGGTTAATGCTTTTCAAAAATTTTTCCAAAAAACTGGCTTTTTTTCTCTCCTTTTAAAAATCTTCAGGTTGGCTGTGAAATGGTATTTCTCTATCACTGATTAGCTCTCTTAAACATTCTTGCCAGTGGAGGTTTAGAAATTAATGTTCAGCAACTGTCACCTTCATATATTTTGATTTATAATAAGCGAGTCTCCCAATTAATTTAACAACCATTTAAGAGCTAGTGAATGAGACCTCTGGCTACTTCTCTCTCACCATCTTCCTGTTGATTGCCTGACCCACCAAATCGCCTCTTTAGACTCTTTGTAGAAACAGAGGCAAACGAATGTGGAGTAGAAAGAAGAGGCTATGCCATGATCTCACCGTGTCGCTATGAACTGCGTCCTCTTCTCTAAAAGGAGAGGCTGAACTCGACCGCCACGTATCATGGCTAAAAATGCACAAACCTACACTTTTTCTCCAGTGAGCAGCCCTTGTAACAGATTTCATGTGGGAGGAGATTTGAACTGCTGGATAAAAATCAAGTTTTAGGATTCTGTTTTATCTAAGTTGACCCCACCAGGCAGAGGATCAAGACTTAGCTAAATATGGCCCTTGGGCAAGCTTCATTTCCCCATCTGTGAAGGGAGAATAAATATAGCATACACATGTGAAGATAAATGAGAGAGCTGGTCAAGTGCTGGGGCTCTTCAACACACAGCCTGCCTTTCCAAAAAAAGACAAACCACAACTTCAGAAACAGTGCGCCTTCTTTCGTGCATGGTAAGATGACTTCCCTCGCTATAAAGGATTTAGACTTGAAATGCTACATTGTCGAGCTATAATTACAAGTCTCTTTCACTAAAACAGAGGGCAGCTGGCCTAAGGCATGCAGACACGAGGCAAATGTCAGGTTAGACTTGCATGCGGTATATTCCTTTTCATGAAATATTCATTCATTCATTTATTCCCATCAAGAGCTGACAATGAGATGCCAACCACTGTGCAGACTCTAGTGGAAAACTAACAGGAACTCTGCCCTCCTGGAGTTCAGACTGTAATGGAGGAGGAGGAGGCCAGTGCCTCTCAGCTAAGTTGGGGGACATTCTAGAAGTGTGGAAGGTATACTTGATTGCCAAAGTGAGTGGAGGCATTCTCCTGGCATTGAGGAATGGGAGCCAGGGTGCCATATCACCTGTGTCATGAAGAACAGTCCTGCCTGGTTGGTGGGTGTACTGCTAGGCATTAATGAATGAAAGATGTGATCACTGCCTGAATCCAGAACTCAGTTCTGCTGTCCATAAAAGCACAAACTGTGTTTACAGTTTTAGTGAATTTTCTAGTCCATTCAGTGAAAATTAAAGGAGAAAAGTAGAATATACTTGATTTTGTTCAAAATATTACTGGAGTTGCTTACTATTGGAGAAAATTCCATGCCACACAGAGGACTGCTTTTAGTCTCCAAATCTCCAATAAGTCATAACTACATCAGTTGACATTTATAGCTATGGTGTCCAGGATAACTCTACCTACAGGTGTAAGCATCTGACTACTGTATTATGATTTCCATAGTACTATACCCTGGGAATATAGGAATATAATACTTAAATAATTATCTTTATTATGCATTGCTTTCATTTCTCCTTCACATTACTGTTAGGATGTTATGCTGATTTAAAATATGTGAAGAGAGTAGATTACATTTCATTTGAGGACAAGTAAATGAGAAATATTTGTTTTAAAAGGTGCAGGGGAGGGATGGGTCTGATACAGTGGAGTCACTGAGTCAGGCATTTGACAAAGTGGGACAAAAATGGTTGTAAATCAAATTGGGATCGACACTGTGAAGGAGAAGAGTTGGCTCTGAAAAGAGTAGGCCAAAGACCAGCTGGGGCCTGGGGCCTGGGGCCTGGGGTGGGTCGGGCGGGAGGGGGTCAGGGAAAACCGCTCAGACGGAGCCTGAGATCTGAGGGCTGCTTTAAGGAGCCAGACCCAGGGCTGCGTGTAAAGAGTCCCAAGGCAGAAAAGCCCTGGTGAACACGAAAAACTCTGGGAAAAGCCAGGTGACCAGATGAGGCTAAAAAGGGAGCTGGCAGGGATCATCAGAGCAGATCCGCGATGGAAAGTCACCGGGAGATGGAGAACCGGAGTCAGGTAGTTTCCTTCTGTGTAAGGTAATTCAGGTGCTTTGTGGAGGACGAATTACAGGTAGGCAGGTATACAAAGTGAGGAATTGTTACAGTAGTTCGGTGAGAGCAGGCTTGGACTAAGTGATAGCAGGTGGATTTAGATGTATTCTGGACGTGGACTCAGGCTTGGGTGATAGGCTGAATGTGGTACGAAAGGTCAAAAAATAGTCTGGAATAATCAAAACGAGGAAGACAAAGGATGGAGATGCATCTTTGGGAGGACATTCAAGAGGCCAGTTTTGAACATGATCAGCTCGAGATGTGGGTAGGTGGTCCAAATAGGGTATGTGGAAGGTTCTCTGCCTCGGAGGTCCAGACTCTAAATACCCCCATGTGGCTGAACCAGCAGTATCCCTCAAATTCCACTTTTCTGATTTAAACTCAGCCTTTCCCTTCAAATCTGCAGTTCCTCCCATGCTCAGTAAGTGATAACCATCACCTCATCAGCCTCAAGTCAGAAGCCTGGAAGTCCTCAGTATCAACTCCCAAACAACCACAGCACCTCAGTTACGTACCAGCTGGTCTCACGGTCTCTCCTCACCGCCACTCCACCATGTCTTACTCAGGTGACTCCTGGTCATCTCACAGACTCTGGTCAGGAAATCCCTTCGTCCACAAATTTTCCCTGCATTCCCAGCTCAGATTAAGTGGCCTCCTCTTCGTATTTCTGTATCACTCTGGCTTCTCCTGTCATCCTATTTCTTTCTTTCTTTTTTTTTTTTTTACTCTGGTTTTTCACTCACTATTTATTTTTAATTTAACATTTTATTGACGGAACATTGCATCATTACTTTCTATATGTTTAAGGTAAGCATCATTATAAATCAACATCTGTATACAATACATTAAGTTTATCACCCCAGTTCAGTTCTTCCTTCACCAGATAATTGATCCCTCTACCCAACCTGCCCACCCCTCCCCCTCCCTCCTTGCAACCACTAATTGCATTGTATTGATGTCAGCCCATTTCTTATACCGTAATCGAACTGCCCCTCTTCCTATCTGTATCCTCCACACAACTCCCAAGGCCAAAGGACAGTTCTTCAAAGCCTAGATGATTCAGTTCTCCTGAATGAATGAGGGTTGTGGTGGGACAGAGAGGGCAGAAAGAGAAACTAACTGCTGCCTGACCCCGGGCTGGCACAGTTCTGGCCAGCACCTCCTTCTGCAAAGCCAGAGGAGGTGGCTCAAGTGTCTGAACTCTCCAGTAACAGGTGACTTTCTCAAGTTGCTGTCACCACTTTAAGACCAAACCGCATCTATGATCGGGGCTCCTTCCTGTGGTGCACCAATGGGTCCCAGCTACCTGCCTGAATAATGTGAGCTCTAAAGAGAATAGCCTCAGTCAGTCAGCATTTCTGCACTTTGGTTCTTGTTATGGTTTTTTCCTCACTGCCTTTTTCTCATTGTCTTGATACTTAGCTTACTAGTTTGGAGGATATTGTTGACTGTCTACCAAGCTCCCTTCTCCTACTTTCTCCTCTTCAAAACTAGCTTAGTTCAGGACACACTTCTCTTCCACCCAGACAAATGCCCTATCTCCATAGTTAGCTATCAGAATGCCTGGTTGGATTAAGTCAACCACTGAGTATGGTTCCCCGCCCCCTGGTCAAAGTCACTGGTTCTTGGATGGACACAAGACCTAAGTAGTTCATTCAGAATGAAGTTCTCCCTGGAAGAAGCTATGCAAGGTGGCTCCGGACTCACCTCTTCTGCTATAGCTGTGAGACCTCCTCTTCCGTCTCACTCTCTCCTACCTGAGCTCCCTCCTTCCTCATTCAGATACATAAGGGTTTGTCACTGGCCCCATCTCTGCAGCTCCACTGATACTGTTCAAAGACCCCATCTGTGGTCCCTGTATCAACTGGAGTAGATGCCATCCCAGTTATATAGATGAGTTATACAGAGTTATATAGATGAGCCAAATCCAGAGAAAACACCATTTTCCTCAGCTCCAGACTAACACCCGCCCTTCTCTGCCTTTGAGGCTAGAAACAGGCTTATGAAGACTGAAGACTCTCACCGACATAACCCTGACACAGTCTTTTACTTAGTAGAGGAAGGCCAGCAGCTAAGTAGCAAGAGAAGTCCCATTAACTACATTCTGATTAATCCTGAAATGCTTCTTTTCCTCCATGCCCGGAGAAGGCAGGCAAACTGCACAGATTCAACATGATAAACAAACCCATCGGGAACAGGAGGACTAGAACCATACTCCTTAGCCAAGCTGACAGTGCAGTACGCTCTCTGAGGATGAAGAAGGCTGCCTGGCAGGCAATGTCCAGATAACCTGGTGCAGTTCACAGAGACCCGCTCACGGAACAGACCCTTAAAAACAGCAGCGCAATTTCTGCTGGGGTGGGTGCTGAAATGGGAACTCAAGGGGGTGTGGCTGCACAAAGAGGTAAATGTGCTAGGGCGCCACTGAGCTGTGTATTTTAGTTCACGCTATTGTGTGAATGCAATCTGAATTGACCAGAAGGAGGCACAGGTCCACTAGTGTGCACAGCTGGGACCTGGTGGCTATGCACATGCACATGCAGACAGAGACTTCTCTGAATTCAGAGAGGTGCTGCACATGGCAGGAATACCCAGCACATCACTCTAGGTAGTGACCACACAACGTATGTCCGTGTGGCAGAGCGCACTGATCACCCTGCCTTTTCTGCATGCTTCGTTCATCGTCCCCTCCAGTCTGGCCAGAGGGCACCCCAGCAGGTTCCCAGCAGAGCTTTCCCGGGCCTGGGACAAGCAACTTCCTCGCATCACACCGCCTTCTCGGACCTCACAGCCCAGACAGCACCGGCACCTGCTTTCACACACCCTCAACTATCCCCCTGAATGTGCCCATCTGCCCGGAAGACAGGGCAGCCTCCAGGTTAGTGACGAGGAAGTCAAGGCTCGAGGAAGCTCACCATCTGTCCACAGTCACAGGAGCGCCTGGCAGGGCAGGGCTGAGGCCGGCCGGCAGCTCCCACACTGACTTACGTTGCTCCGGGCCTGCCTGTTTTCACTAGATTCGGGGCACAGATGTTTTTCAACCATTCAACCTCAGGACTATCATCTGTGTGGCCTCGGGCAAGTTACATGCCAGGAGCCTTTTCTGTCTCCTTTATCCATAAAGGGAAAGAAGCTGTGTGTGGCTAGATGGGCTGAGGCCTGAAAGGCCCTCTCACCGTTGGGGCGGCTGGCTGGGCCCTCCCGGGGCGCTTCTCCTCATTGGTCCCAGGAGAGGGGGGCAGAGCAACAAAGGTGCAGAACCGTGGTCAGGGTGGAGAGACGTGGGGAGAGGCCCTCGCGAAGGCCTAATGAGTGCCTGAGTGTACAGGCAGGCGAGGACTGAAGTCAGGTGTTTTATCCAGCTGTCTGAAACCAGCTAAACCAGTATACTGGTTGGTTTGGTTTGAGCCAATGGCTCATGAGACCGGAGAAGTGGGAGTCTCTTGAAGGCCCATGGCCCGGCCTGGCCGCCGACCCTGGCTCGCTGGCGCTGCCTCCTGCAGTGGTCTATACAACAGTACACCCGTCCACACCACCTGCAGCTGGGTTCACACTACAGACCCAGCTGGGGAGAGGGGACCCTGACCGCCAGCCGACAGCAGTGACACAAAATCAAAGGGAAGCCACGCTACCGGCAGACTGGGAGGCCAGTACTAACAGGAAGGAAGCCACGGAAAAGCACCAGCTTCACTATCGCTCCGCGGTCCACTCTCTGCTTTGTGTTCTCCCCTTGGCAGCAGCAGGAGGACGGGAGGTGTCATCGCACCCTCTGGGGCAGAGAGGGCAGCAGCGGAGCCTGGGGCCCGGGATGAAGTGGGGTGAAGTGGTGATGAACCATTGCTGGAGCAGCTGGCCAGTCCGGGTGAAAGTGGGCTCATTTCAACTCTGACGGATGGACTCTAGTCTAGTCAGGCTGCCCGGGAACCTGCGCGGAGCTGAGCCTGCCGGAGCCCGCAGTCTGCTATGCGCTGCCTGGAAAGTCGTAGGCACACAGCTCCCGCAGGGGTGCTGACACAGGACGTGACCAGAGGAACCCTCATAGGTCTGGATCGGGGGTGTGGTCTGAGGTCCCGCGTCGCCCCTCCTGGGCTGTGTCAACCTGTCCCTGTCATTCTAGCGCCATTTCCTGTGTATTGGAAACGCAGGAGGAGGGGTGGACAGCATCCCCACCTTACAAAACCGCTGCTACAATTAAGTGGGATAACTGGGTCCAAAGAAGACTTCCAACGTGAGCACAAGATTAATGACCAGAAAGGCACAAAGTGCCACAGAAACTCATGGCCCCTTGAGGACTAGAAGAGACAATGTGGAAAAATCTGTTTTAGCTAGGCTTCCTCTAGTAACCTCCACCGCACGGACCCAAGAAGGCTGCACCGGCTCCCCTGCATTCTTTACAAAGTCCAAACTCCTTAGCCTTGTGTTCAGCCCACTTCATCAGGCTCCTTCTCACACGGGTGCCAGCTTCCCTGGAGGGCCCTGCCCTGCAGGCAGCCAACCTGTTCCTCTGCTCTCCCCACCGGCCACATCCAGTCTCTGCTGTGCCCTCTTCAGTGCCTGTCCCTGTTCCTTTTCTTTGGCCTAGAATACCTGGTCCTCCCTATGTCCTCTCCCCAACCAGGAAAGCTGAGCAGACCCTCCCACCACCCCCACACTGGAAAGGTTCACACCACCTCCGAAGGTCATTCACACCGGCAAGTACAGTTCACAAAGAAAGGAGCCCTGTAGGATACCTGAATACTTTGAGCTAAGGTGACATTCTGAAAATTAAATGAATGAGAATTAAATCATAATAATTATTAGGCATCTGCAGTGTGGGTCACACTAAGAAATGACGGAGACCCTTAAAAACACACAAATCAAATCAAGGTGATTAAAATGCAACTCAAGGAAGCTGTAACCTAATAGCCTATGTTTTGGTCTGTCTGAAAAACACGTTAACTGGAAAGTCAGAGTACACACAGACGCTACGCAGAGTCTAGCAAAGGGAAAGCTGCTTAATTCGAGCGTTACTGTCCATCCAGCTCTGCCCAGCGGTACAACCCTGGACTGGTGAGCACACAAATTGCTAGAAAGCCTGGTCATTCAAAAGCTGGCCTCTTGTGTGGAAGGAAAAGTTCATCCTGGGTTCAGGACCCAGATGAAATGTAAATTTCTTCTAATTCCTTTTGCTCCAATGTCTGACCTGAGTTCCAAAGAACTTCTTATAAATTCATTTTTCTCAGGTAACATGATGCTGAGGAAAGAGACACTAGGTAGACACTATCTTGTTCTTCATATTTATGTTTTCTAATTTTAATACACACACACACACACACACACACACACACACACACAATTCAATCCCAGCCAAATAAACACATGCATTTATCTCTGCTCTCTCCATAATCTTCTTACATTTACTGTAATTAAAGGGCAAAAAAGAAGGCATAAAGCCACAAGAACAAAGCAAACAGAAAAGGTGACAACAGCAACATAATATTAAAAGCTAAAAGGTGAAACAGCAAGTGGACCTGATCTAGCAGACCCGGAGGCCACATCCTGGGCCAGCAACGAGGGAAAGTTGCTGGGTTCGCACAACAGACACCTGGAAGGTGTAAGAACTGGAGCGGTGTGTCCACCTGCCAGTGGGCTGAAGGCAGAACCATATACCAGAGAGTGATTTCAAAGTCTGTTTATGAAGGCGTTAAATCTCAGATCCTGTTCTTTATCTTGGTAAACACTCTCCCAACCTGACGAAAGGCAGAGAACACTTATTCTCTGGGAAGGGTAAAACAGAGGTTGCCCTGCATGGGAGGACACAGGCCCAGAAGAACAAATCGAGCACCCCAGCCAGGGTTGAAAATCGAGGCCCTACTTTGATCCCTCCACTTACACCCCCCCAAACACTGGCAGCACAAACCCCCTCAGGCAAAGTGGAAGATTCTTACCTGGGAATATAACTAGACTAAGAGGAACCAGAATCTATTGACATTCCGTGTTCCCCCAATGAAAAGGCCCAGAGAGATCATCCTAGAGCAGTGGTTCTCAACTGAGGGTACCTGAGGGAGTGAGGGGTAATGTTCCCCCAGGGAACACTTGGCAGTATCGGGAGATATTTTTGATCATTGTGATTGAGGTGGGGGTGTCGCTGGATTCTGGTGGGTAAACACCAGGGATGCAGCTAGAGATCCTATAATACAGAGGACAGATCCCCACAGCAAAGAAATACCCAGTCCCAAATGTCGATACCACATAGGCTGAGAAACCCTGACTGTAGCCTAGGCCAGTCAGCCAGCTCCCTGCATGTGCTCCAGAATCACTCTCATAAAAAACTAGTAGACACGTGAGGAGCCACCATGAAAGACAGATCAAAATGAGAGATTGCAGGAAAGAAAAGTTTCAAATCACCATCATTAATATCCTCAGAGAAATTAGAGAAGATATTCAATCCCAAAGCAAGTCAAACCAAACTTGGAATATGTCAAAAAAAAAAAAAAGAAGAGAAACACTCAGATCAAGGCTCATAAAAATTAAAAACAGAATAACATTTTCTAAAAATAAGAGAAAAGGTAGATGATAAAACTGAGGAAATCTCCCCCAAAATGAAGCAAAAAGATACAGATGGAGCTGTTATAAGAAAATTAGGAGGTCAAGACCTCCCACTTCTAAATACTGGAAGTTCTAGGGTAACAGAAGAGATGAACTAGAAGTGAAGAAATAAAAGAACTAAATCAAGAAAATTTCTTAGAACTAAAGGACATGAATTTCCAAATTGAAAGGACCCACAACTGCAAGCTGGACCCTACTCCAAAGCATATCCTTATGAAATCTCAGAGAGGGTGAAACCAGCTCCTGACAATGAATCCAGAATCAGATAGGCATCAGACTTTTTAACAACACGAACTGAAACTAGAAGACAATGGAGCAATGTTTCCAAAGTTCTGAAGCAAAAAGAATGATTTCTAGTGTATTTTCAAATTGTCAAGCAAGTAAGAAGGAAACAAGAATAGTTTTGGACATACTCGATGCCTAAAGTTTTGCACCTTTCCTACAATACACCTTTTCTCAGAAACAAGGAAATACAGGTGCCACCAAAATGAGGGAATAAACAAAGACATGAAAAATAAAATAATATCTAAGACAAAAGAGAGAGCTAAAGGGAATCCCAAAATAGCAAGAGGAATTTGAGGAATGGAGAACCTGCACATATGGGTTTTTATTAATTTGTAAAACAAATGAACCAACACAAAAATAACAAGGGGTTCTCCCAGGATGGCAACTGTGCAGAAGACGAGGCAACCAGTCTAGATTGGTGAATGCCAGAAGGCTCATGAGGACTGTCCCCAAGAAGAAGGAACTGACAGAACACCTATCTACTGGATTGAGTGGAAGGTGAGTTTGGAGTGAAATAGGGAGCTAAACACTGAAAACTGAAGAAAGGGAGGGAACAAGATCATTACTAACTCCAAAGAAATAACAAAAAAAAGAGGTACCAGAAGGAACACGAGTGTATGCTACATGGCCCAGCTGTGACAACAAAGTGATTTAAATATAAACGCTGATGGAGTCAAACAGAAATGACAGCAGAACTACTGGGAAGGTGTGGCACAGAACTAAAGCCTCATCGTTCACGATATTATATCAATAGAGAATATTTGTTACCAAAGCAAAGAACTAAGATTTGAAGCTGGTTGCCTCTGGGGAGCGGGAGATGGCTTTTCTGGAGGGGAAGTGGGGAGGATTCTTGTTTCTCCACTTACAGAACCGTTGATGCTTTAAACAATCTGCATACAGCTTTAATTAAAAAATGACAATTTAAAAAAGTTGAAAAATAAAGCATAAAGAAGTACATCTCTAAAAATAGTCAGTATCACCAGCTAGAGCCAAGCACTTTAACATTCTGACAGTTTTGTTCCATCTTTCCTTCCCCATTAGACACATACATATTCTTCAGTTGTCATCATGCTACAGTTTATACTCCTGCATTTTTCACACTAACACATCATTGACCTTTTCACATCTTTTTCAGTATTTGTTGAAAGCAGTTTTTAATGGCTGTGATTATTCTAATAGTCATCATGCTATCATTTTACAAATTCCTTTTATGAAGCATTTATGTGTAGAATTTACCATCATGGAGTATCATTTCCTGTAAATATCTGTGTACTCTGAATGTTTCCTTAGCATAAATGCATAGACCCAGTCATTGACAGTCAGGGCTGTGTCAGGTTTGATTCCCAGTAACAGCACAGAAGCGCCCCTTCCCTTGCTCCTTTGTACCAGCTGTTTCCATCTTGTTCAACTGAGAGGTGCAAACAAAGTTTTTATTTGCATACCTTTGCATATGGTATGCCCATTGACTACTAGTTTTTCTTCTTTTGTGAGATACTGGTTTATATCTTTTGTCCATTTTCCATTGGGACCACACACTAGGTTAATTCTTGTGCAATCTCATTTATATCCGGATCTCCTGTGAGTCTTCTATGGGTTAAATCAGAACCATGCACCTGAAGGTTCCGCGCATGCTGTGCTGAGATTGAGTTTCTGACTCTTGATGGTCCCTGCTTTTCTGTGAGGCTCTGAGCAAGTGGCCAGGCAGTCATGACACTCCTCACACTTCACCGTCTTTACCTTCTCACACACGTCCCATTTTCTACCTGCAGTCTAGTCACCTGTACGCATCTTCTCCTCCCACTGCACTTCAAACAACTGGAGTTTAGGAGTGAAGAGTCCTGGATCCCATCTGATGGCTCTCCGACTCTTTACGTTCCTCCTCAACGCACCGGGTTTGACTGATACTCATGCACTGGATGAGTAAAGATTTGTGGGCGGGTGGAGGGGGCTCAGTTGACAGGCAGCAGAATTCCAGCTTCTACCTGACAAGCCAGGAAATGGTTCTGAGCCTGGGGCGGAATGTCAGTATCATGAAGACTGACAAAAGGGAATTAAAAGGAAAGACAAGGATTACTCAGCCATAAAAAGGAATGAAGTACCAATACTATTTACAACGTAGATGGACCTTGAAAACATTGAGCTAAGTGAAAGAAACCAGACACAAAAGGCCTCATATTGCCTGATTCCATTTATATGAAATGTTCAGAAAAGGTACCTCCATAGATGACACAAAAAAGTAGATTAGTGGTTGCTAGGAGCTGGGGGAAGGGGAGACTGCAGTGACTGCTAATGGGTACTAGGGTTTCCTTTCAGGGTGATGAAAATGTTCTGGAATTAAATAGTGGCAATGGTGTTGCACAGCTTTGTGAATATATAAAATCTACTGAATGTACAGTAACTATCAATTTTAGAAAAGGAAAGAGGAGGACACATATATTGAGCTGGTTAATTCACCAGGAACTTCTGAGTAATCCCTTTCTTCCTAATGCCTCCTTGCCTGGACTCTGATGCTTCTACCTGCCCTGTGAGGTGAGCAGCAGGAGGTCACAGCTCCCCATATCCCAGGACAGCAGGTGGCATTCAGGTCTCTCAAGTTAAGCAAGTCAACTGCTTCACTGTCACCCTCTCCCTATGGCTTTCGACAGAGGTACAAGGGACACTGGGAGGATACCTGACAGAAAACACACCAAAGGATCCCTACAGATTCAGTTGCTGGAAAACAGCGCGTAGCCTGGTCAGTGTTTTTTCGAATAGCGCCGACAGTCTCTCTGCTAATGAGCTCCAGGAAATAAGAAATGCATTCGACTGTGCTTCATCAGACAAAGTCCTTAATCTACCTCCAATCTGATTATAAAGACCTTCAATGATATCAAGAGATCTGAATCCCCTCTAAAATGAGCTGATAAGAAAGTCAACATGGAGATGATAGAAAGTCATAGGAAAGGTTCTTTCCATAACCATCTTCCTGAGAGCTCCATCCACCACACTTCGGTCCTACGTGATCCTGACAGCCCTGTGCCTCGTCCTCTGTGCAGTCACACCATCTGGACTTCTCTGACTGACCCAGCTTTCTTATGTAAGCGCCCTCTTCCTCCATCTCCTGTGCATCCTCCTCTGTGGGCTCACAGTTCAGTACTAAGCAAGACACACATATGTATAAAGCCAGATGCTAGATTTCAGCCTATAGACAAGTTGCTCAGTTGACACTCAAGGGGGTTCAACCTGAAGAAGGATGGAGTCACAGAGGCGGAGGGGAGGGATGCCCCAGTCCAAGGCCTTCTGTCTCTGCAGGCTGGATGAAGACCTGAGCTGAGCTCCCTCTAGCAGGAAGAAGCCACTGTCTGAAGAAAGCAAGGACCCCACCTCAGTCTTCCATGCTCCCTCACATCCAGCCCCTGCCTCATCCCTGCAGTGCCAAAGAGGCCACCAGAAACACCTTAGGGGAATAAGCGTGAGTCTTGAATCAGCTTGCCTGGGAGGATAGCCTTTTGAAAACTCAGCTGGGGTAAATGGAATTTTAATTGAAATGGACAATCAAAATTAAATGCTGTCTCTCAGCAGCAGCTCTTACAGGGGGAATACTTTGAGCCAACTCATTCATAATTCCAATCATTATGCTATTTGAAAGAGATGATTTTTCTACACTGGAGCAATTTTGAAGAAGGAGGGGAGAAAATGGGGAGAGAAGGGGATGGAGGGAAGGAGGGAGGGAGGGGAGCATTTCAGCGGCAGGAGGGAGCAGGAGCGTGGAGGAAGAGAACTTACACAGAAACCTCTGGTCAGTCCGAGAAGCCATTAGTGCCAAGATGGGTGTTTGAGTAACAAGCCCTTCCTTCAACTGCTCCTGGTGTCCTGCCTGGGGAGTATTAATACAAAAGGCCATCGTTCCCATTTGTTGCTCTGTAACTAATTTAGCACAAACCAAACTGGCACCCTCCTCTGGGACAGGCCTGTCACCACCCAGAGAGCTAACCTCAGAGACCATAAACAAGCAGGCGCTCCATTCTGCGAGGCTGTGGAATGTAAGCAAGGAAAAGAAAATGGCTTGGCACCTGTATCTCATTAAGAAATACCCACGGTGCCTACTATGTGCACACCCCTAGGCCAGGCTGCATATTAATGGAGCCAACAGTGGTTTAGGAAGCTTTGCTTTGTTCCCTCCAGATAGTGCCTTGGCCCTGTTCATTTCCACCAGGCAAGCTGGGCAGGCAGCACCACCAGTGGCTGAATGATGCAGTTCTTTCTAACATGGAGCGTTCCAACCATGTGTAAAGAATGAGAAAATGGAGTATGGAGGTGCGCTTGATGGGGCAGGGGTTTGAAAAAAAAAAAAAGAACAGGCTACGTTCCCTGCACTCCAGAGACAGTGTGCAAGCAAGGGCGCATATGTGTGGATGTGACGTGTGGGGCTGGCTACGAGGAGGTAAGTCCACAAATCTTCATCAACGTGGTAGCTCTGACACTTCAGCCCGCACCAGAATCACCTGGGGGCTTGTATAACAGAGTGTCTGATTCAGGGGCCTGGGGTGGAGTCCAAGAATCTGGGTTTCTAACAATTTCCCTGGAGATGCATGTTAGTTGGAGACCCAGTAAAATCATTCAAAGACTTCTTGAGCACCTGGTAAATGTCAGAATCTAATCTGAGCATTTTCTCCACCTGAAAATCAAACTGGAGAACTCAGTCAGCTTGGCTCTGAGGAGCAGATGTCTCCCTGAAAGGACAGAAGTAGGTCTCTGCCCCAGGGACTAGCGCTCCCTGTTGGCCTAACCTTTTCCTGAACTGTGAGCTCTCCTGGGCACAGAACTCGTGTGCCCGACCTGCCTTAGCCCAGGGAATCTGTGCTGACTGAGTCCTGAGAGTCACAGCAGGCAGCAGCCAGGCCAGAGTGACCCCACGGAGGCGGTGACAGCGGGACAGCCCAGGAAGGCAAACACAGTGAGGAGTGGCGGCAGAGAGTGTCTCTGAGTGTATCCAGGGCACCTCCAGATGACAGAGAAACAGAATTGAAATGGCAGTGTTACATCTAAATAGGAAAACTCTTCAGGGGGAAATCACAGACCTGGAGAGCCCCTATGGGTCAGGAGAGACACGTGCCAAGGGCAGGTTTAGTCTCCCGGCTCTCGAGCTCCCAAAAGCAAATGAGTGTCCGGTCAAGGCTGAAAGAGAGCAGGGTGACAGTGCAAAGGGGCAGGGAGGGCGTTGTGCCCAAGGAGAGTCAGCCATGCCAACATGCCAACAAAGAACATGCCCGACGCCCTTCTCACGAAGAGGTTACACCTGCATAAAGATGACATAACCTCCTTCCACACCCTCACAGCAGCTCTGCCAACTGTCCACACCACGCAAGTGCCTTTTTTTTTTTTTGCTTTTTCAAAGGAAAGGTGCAGGTAGGAATAAGAGCGGAGGAGGAAGCACTTAATTTTAATTTAATTTTATTTAGTTGTTCATCTTCATTGTTCTCCTTGAATGCATGATGCGAACTCAGGACGTATGTGGACTGTGCTCAGCCAGAGGCAGTGAACGTAACCGCTACTCTACCAGGGTGCGCCCTGGCATGCGTCTTTTTAATCAAGAATAGAAAGTGGAAGAAAATGACAGAATACCTTCCCTTTTGAAAGAAGCAGTGGGGGTACACGTAGGAGGGAGGGCGTCAGGAGCCCTTTCAGCAGCAGCCCCTACCGTCCAGGAGCAGACAGCATTCCACCAACGCTAGAAGGGTCTTCAGCAATGGAATATGTAAGACTAAAGAAGACATTTAACCCACCAGCTGATCGGTGTTAATTTAACCTGAAGAACACGTGTGGAGTTGAACGGCTGGCCCTAGAATCCTGGTGTGGCCTTTTACCAGCGGTGTGGTCAGAAGCAAGTCACTTAACCTCTCTGAACCTGCAGAATGGGACAAACACCCTGGCTTCCTTCACCAGAGGCCAGAGTCCTCAAGAAAGTGCCATGAGGGTAACGTGCATTCTGTAGAAATGTCAATGACGAGCGTGTCGTTATTAACTCCCCATTCTACCCTGAGCCTGGGCAGGGTGGCGAGCGTGGGGATTAGGAGAGGTGGCCGCTTCCCACTCCTGCCCGTCACTGGAAAGGAGACAACGCAGGCCCCTGCCCCCCGCCACTTTCCATTCTTTCTGTTAAAATCTACAAGCGATACAGCACCCGATTAATCTCTGTAATTACTGAGTTGTCAGTTAGCAGGTAAAAGACTCCGTAATTTAGTTATCAAGCCTGCTCCACATTGACACTGATAGCAGTGATCTGAAGTTCATAAAAAGACATTTGGGACGTCCCTCCACGCTGCTCCTCCCCACGCAGAACACAAGCTCTGTGCTCCGCTGCCTTCAGGACCTCATTTAGTCTAATGCTTCCCAAGTCTTCACTTTGTGAAACAGAAAACAGGTTATGAGTTCGGTGCACAAAGCGGTGGGTACTGGAGCCATGGGGTAAGGGACTAGGGTTAGACCCCTGATCTGGAAGGGACAACCTGAACCCAGGCCCCCCACGCCAAGCCCCACACAGTCACCTTGAGCATGATAAATCTGTTATCCAGGAGCTGGGAAACTGGTTTCATCCAAACACCCTACAAGACACTATAATAATCCCCATTTTACAGATAGGGAAACTGAGATTTCGACTGGTCAAACACCTTGCAGAGTGGACCCTGGCTTTCCAATGTGGGGGCCCAGAGTATTCTCTGCCGCCTACCAGCTCTTCCTGCAAACCTAGATCTTCCCCCAAATCTCACCCCTGCCACCTCTCCTCAGCACCATTTTACAAGATGAGCTTTTCCAGTTGGGTAGGTGGACCTGTCTGGGATCTGATCCCCACCTTCTTCTCTCACAGGAGGACGGAACATAGAGTAAGCACTGAAGCAACATTAACTGAGCTACCCTGGAGTGGAACCCCAGAACTGGCCTGGACTCCCCTCAGGCCCTACGGGGTAACAATGGGACATCATTTCCAATCCTTACAGCCACCCAGCAAGGTGGACATTATCTCCCCAGTTTGCAGGGAGGGAAAGAGGCTCATAGGTGAGCTGGCTCTCCAGAGGCCTCACAGCTACCAAGAGAAGGTGCTGAGAGGCAGTTCTGGGGGGTGAGTCCACTGGTGACCACTGCACCCCCCAGACTGTGTGTTGGGATGAAAGTGAACTCTGATGCATACCTACTGGTCTGTCTGCCCAGCTTTGAACCCTGAGACTTCTGCTGTATTAACAAAGCTTTTTTCCAAGGAGAGGGCTATGCCTAAAGCTATATTTTAACAGCTGTAATCTCAGTTTTAGGTCAACCTTTTAGCAGCTCTCAGCTGACAATCAGATGAAAATCAACTCAATTGAATGAATATTCGTTGTCTGCCTCCCATGCACCAGGCACAAGCTAAATGCTGAACACGGGTGAAGAAGAGGGAGCCAGTTGTCCATCCTCATTGAACTTAGAGAGAACAAGAACTGGCCCAGCAGATACTGGCAGGCAATGGATCTAGAGACTTCTCCTCCAGGAGCTGGGAGCTGGGAGCTGGGGGTGCTAGGGGGCCTGGGGAAGCCGGGAGACCTGTTATCTTACCTCCAAACAGCCGCCCTGACTGGATCTCCCCACTTCCTTGTGCAAAGCAGCTGTCGGCCAAAAACCCAAAGAGGAACCACAAACTGCTGAGGGCAAAGGAAGCTGCTTCTTGACCCAAGCATGCCAAATTAGGGCAAAATCAAGCCCCTCCAAGCAAAAATTCAGCTGAGGACCACACATTTTAGTTCTGAAAGGCATGTGTGGTCTTTGGTTTTGCTTCTTTGTAACTGCCTCTCTGTCCTCCTCTGAGGTCTCCTGGTGGTACCCACTGCTGCCAATCCATGTGTCATCCCGGAAACTGACACCCCCATGGAGAATGTCTTTGTTTGCTTCTGTTTTAATACATTTGTCCTCATCTCCTGAAACCCCAAATTCCACAGCAAAACCACAAATACCTGCTTCTCCATGAGGCCTCTCACCCATAAACTTTAAAACATTGCTTCCCACCTTCTTCACATGCCAGCACACAGAAAATGACAGTACGTTTAACCCCCTTGGGGCTGCACACTGCCCCTGCCCCCAGAATGTACAGGAGGTATGTCAGGTGTTTCTGATACTCCTGCTGGGAAGTCTGGTTCCCAGAGTGTAAATGTCACCAAACCTCAAGCAAATCATGACAGAGTCAAAGAAGCCAGATGGATCAGTGGGTCAGGAAGGGGATGGGGCCCATTTAAGGCACCAACAGAAAACAGTCAGAGGTGGCGGGGGCTGTCCCCACCCCCATGGTCCCAGCCTACGGGGCCACAGTCTGAAACGGCATTCCTCAAACCCACATCAGAGTCCCAGGAGGGGACACAAAGTATCCCGTTACTATGGACCCAACAAAGGCCATCTACCTTCCCACACAGGGGAGGAGGGCATGTGATGCTGTGAAGGACTGAGATATAAACAGCTTCAAAAAAGGTTAGCAAAATGCGCAGATGACAAATCTAGAGTAGGTTACCAAGGGAAATCAGGACGCTCAGTGCCAGCAGCTCACCTGCTGCAGCTGCTGTGAGGAAGGCGCCCGGCGGCCCTTCCCACACTGTTCCCTGCACTCTCAGGGGGGCAATGTGGGGATACCAGGACCTCAGACCTGGGTGGGTGAGTGGACCCTTCCTAAACAGCACTGATGCCCCCTGAGCCCCCTTTTCTTAATCCCATCTCTGCCTGGTTCCCATAATGTCACTCACTCTCAATTTCCTCATCTGGGAAAAGTCTCCCTCAGAAGGCACTGTGGGACGCTTGCCTGAAGGTGGGAGGAGGCCTAAGTGTGGCAACACCCTGCCTTTTCTGTTCCTTCTTCCCATTGTTCTAGTGGGTGTAGGGTGCTGCCCCAAGAAAGCAGAAGGCGGCCCGCAGAAGGCGGGGCACCGGAGGCTGCCTCCCTTGGAGATTCCCCGCTAGAGGATAAGTGCTTCCTGGGGCACTCGTGGCGGGCTTGCAGGGCAGCCACAGCTGCCGGGTCATGTCAAGTGAGAAACAGACCCTGTCACTGAAAAGGCAACCCCAGGGGACACCTTCGTTATGAATATTTATAGCGCTCATGTATATCCTTGAACTTGCATGCATCTAACACACACAGCAACTGCACACCCCAGAACACACACAGACGTCCACACACTGAGCAGTGGCTAAATCAGAAACTCGAGGGCACCCACTCACCCCCAACACACATCCTCCAGAGCGTGGGTTTTCCGGGTGCTGGGATAGACTGGCGTCAGTCCTTCCCCTCATCAGGCTATCAAGTTCTGCCTTCCTGCCAAGGATTAAGAGATCAGCCTGCAGCCTGCAGCTGAGAGCAGCTTGCCAGGCAGCTCCCCAAGGCTTGTTGGCACAGAGAGCCAGGGCTCTGCCCACTACCGGGCTCCAAACAGAGCCGAGGCCAAGGGAAAATCCCACCTCTCCAGCCCCTCCCTGAGAAGACAGTGGGACTGGTGCAGAGACTACTGGAGTTCTCAGAGAAGAAAGGAGAAGCTCCAGAAGCCCCAGCCAGAAGCCAGACTCTCCACCAGGGCCCAGCAAGGAGGAAGGCGCTGCCCTCAACTGCCACTCAAAATGCTTGGCAGTCAAAAAGTCAGGGCTTCTCCTGGACCACCCAGGGACTTGGCCCAGAGGGCCTTCCCTTTGGCAATATGCTATCCAGTGCATTGGGGATGGTGAGGATGCTCCAAGGCAACTTACAGGATGAGTACTGCCCAACACACTCACATTTATCACAGTAATTCATTCTCTCTCTCTCCTCCCTCTACCTGCCCCCCCCCACCCCCCAGTCCCAATACAAGCAGAGATCAAGGAGAAAGCTCCCTGCTCTGGAAGGCAAAAAAATTAAAAAAAAGAAATCTACTACAAACATCCTTTGATTTCTCTAATTATGTTCCCCTAACAGGTAATTTAGTAAAGTTGCCTATGGCTTTGACCTTGACTGGGGTGAAAGAGGAGACCAAGAGTAAGCACACTGACTAGAACTTCCAAGAACAAAGGTGAGGAGGGGAGAAGAGGAGCAGGGAAGAGAGAAGAGGAGGGAGGGAGGGAGCTACGTTACTGTTGATCAGATACAGTGAGCACCAAGTGCAGCAGTGAATCTTTGGAGAGAAGCAATTGCTTTCCTGTGCCTTGAGCTTCCTCCTCATCCCATCTTACTTTTCTGAAAGTAGAATCGACTGAAACCTACATACCTCACTTGTTTCTCAAATTCTACACTGAACTTTTAATTTTCTGAGGGTTCTTACATCACTGGGGATGGTGGCTCTCATTAAGGAAACCATGTCATGTAACAGGGCATTTACAGCAGGGAGCACTGATTGTATTCGTGGGCCCAACGATGGGGATGTGGAATTACAAATGCAAAGCCACTGCACATCCCTGCTGAGAAGGTTCTAGGTCTGGTGGCATTTCTATCAACTCCAGACATAAGGCACTATCCTCTTCCATCTGTGACCCCGGCACCCCACATACACACAGCTGCCCACAATGGAGTACAGTAATTTCTCCTACTATTTATTATACATCTACTATGAAGAAAGAACAGTGTCAGCTGCTTTTACATACAATGAACCATTTATGTCAGGCTACAACACGGCAGAACAGATTCTAATTATCTACATTTTTATTAGATCACAAAGAAGGTAGACAACTTAGCTAGAATCACATGACAAGTACAGTTAAGCCTGTCTGGTTCCAAAGCCCATGGGCTTTCCTCTGCTACCCATCACAGGCTGCTTAAAGTCTCTCTCCAGATAAAGAACAGGCTTTGAAAGCTGTGGACCTGGGTTCAAGACCTGGGGCCGGGGGTAGCAAAAAATACCCCTCTCCATATATATGTATGTACATACATGATATATATACATATTATGTATGTATATAGGTGTATATATATATATATACATATTGTATATATGTATGTATGTTTACCAGTATTGCTATTGAAAGAATAATTTGATACCGGTTCATTCAGGCATGGGATCCCGATGACCAAGTACAACACAAGAACCTCTTACACATCACATATAAACACTTCGGCCTCTGCTGTCATCCACTGTAGCATACTCCTCTCACATTTATTCTTTTGTTCCCTTCAGGTGCAAATCACAGTCCTAGGTACACAGTGGGTTTTCCTCATTTAATCTCATTGATGATTATGTTGCTAAAATTGTATATTAGTAAAAATTATTTTATCTTAAAGATGAAGTACCACCAATTTAGATCCAAAAACAAAAGTCTTAGACATTGGAAGAAATACTGAGAGGGCCTAACACACCTCTTGGCCAACAGAGTAGGTGTCCCATCACAGGGTAGAAACAGAAATATTGGAGACTTACTAATTGGTTGGTCTGATTTGGTACATATAGATCTTATACCCTCCACTGGAAAGAGCCATTATGAAGACATATGGGAAGCCCTGGTTTTGTGAGTGGTCCCAGCTTCAGATGGCTCTGTGGATCTGGGTTCTTTCCCCTGGAGAGCTGACACAAAGCCTTACTCAGTGAAGTGCTGTGACAATTCCAAGTACTGTTTCTATAGACACACAAACAATGTAATCAGCCTGGGTGGCTCTCAGCACCTCCATGGCTTCCTGTGTATATAACCACCTTAAACTGAGTCAGGTTCAGACTAAAGTCCCCACCAGAAACACTCTTCAGTAGCTGTGTGTCCTCAGGCCAGCAACCTTGCTTCTCTGAGCCCCAATTTCCTCATCTGCAAAGATGGGATGTCATCTGTCTCACAAGGTTTTTCGTGCAAGATAAAACTTGCACACGGCTGCCTCATGCCTGTTCTGCAGAAGGGCCTTATATTAGTTGGGTTTGAACTTGAATGTGTACAAGAGAGCGCTGACATGCACACATCCTGCTGAATAGGACCCATGGTCAAAACAAGGTTATAGTGACAGGTAAAGGAGACAGGGAAGAGGCAATGGCAAGCAAAGTTAGAATCAGAGTATCTTAAAACCTCTCTTCTTTCAACTAATCATTTTAACCTGTTGTTAAAAACTGGTCTTATCTGAGTGAGCTCTGCCTCTTGCCTGCCATCCATAATAGGTAGAAACATAAGATCTAGAAGGCATGCAACCAAAGTACTAGTTGTACAGATGTGAGACATTTTGGAGAAAGGGAGCAGTCATAGGCACTTCTCATTGCCAATAATTCCTCTATCCTCGGATGCTCCTCAAGTTAGTTTAGAAACCAGAGGTCATGTCAAGTCACCCCTCCTCTACCCACAAAAACATTTTTTCAAAATCTAACCTGGTACCACAATTCTGAAATCCAAATCTAGACGAGCTACAAAGACAGTTAGTTACCCTTTCTAGAGCACCAAGTGTGTGCCAGACGGCATAAACATACGGTCTGATTTTCTTCACCCCATTTTACAGATGAGACTGTACTACTACTACTGGGCATTCCCCTAAGATGTTTTAGATCTTTAGCTATTCACATGCTCTTAAGGACTGAAGTCTGCATGATGCGTGGGAACTTCTGCCCAAATCTTCAAATCTCAGTATAGAGCTAGTTGTAGTCTGCAAAACTTCATCCCACACAATCATCTTAGCCCACAGCAAAAGAGGATCTTAGAGCTGGGACAGAACAGAGAAGAGGGCCATGGCTAAGTTGTAAATAATGGCCAGATACTGCTCAGAGGAGTGTGCCTTTTCTCTCTGCACAATATCTCTCCCCAAGAAAACCCAGACAAAAGTCACCTGGCCTTCCTAGGAAACAAAAACAAAAATCTCATCCTCTAAGATTCACACAGAATTCCTAACCCTTCCTCCTGCAGCTGCTCCAGGGAGTGGCTGGATGTTTGTTGTTTCTTTTCTTTTTTTTTTCCCTGTGGTCCTCTGGTAGCACCACAAATTACGTTTTCAGAGACCGGAGTCCCAGAGTGCAATGATGTTGTAATAAACATAACCAGGACCAAATGCCTTCCCATCAGATTAGATGATGCCATTTCCCACCAATCAGACTCCTCTGGCAAGCAGACCACTCACCAATGAGGGACCAGACAGAGGCTGTGAGGGGGAGACCTGGTCAACTGCAACTAAAAATAAGGGCGCTTCTGGATTGGCCGCTGCCACTTTGCAACAGGAGTTGGGACCCACACACCAGTCACCATACCGAAAGCACACACCGGCCCAAAACTTTCACAGCCTAGAGGTTTGCATGGACGGGCTGACACTGCTTTTTAAATTTTTTTTCCCCCTTCATTTGTTGACTTGGAAAAAGAAATCAAGACTTGATCCAGAGGCGGCCCCTCGAAGACACACCTTCCCTCCTAGACACCTCAGTTTCCAAAGGTCCTTCGCAGACACCCTGAAATGGGGAAAGGAAGGGGGTGTCACCCCGGGGCCAGGACACTCACCTGTCCGGCCGTGTCATAGAGTCCCAGGAGGTACTGCTTGCCCCCTACGGTGACACTGACTGCAAAGACAGAAGGGGGGGGTGGGCGGGGGGGAGAGAAGCTCACAGTTATTTGGGCTCTGGGGCAATTTCGTTTGCCACCTACTCTCCCGACACAGCAGGAGGCTTGCGGGCGCTCCTGGGAAGATGTCACCTCTTCTCCCCGGTGCCCCGCTCACCAGCTCCCTAGCTGCCCACTCCCTTCTTCCAAGTCTCAGAGCCAAATCCCACCCGGGCCTCCAAGCGTTTCCCCCGCGGGCTTGAGGAAGTAAGAGAGGCGGTTGTGGGAAGGTCAAGGAGGTCGGCCCGGGGCGCCAAGGGGGTTGAGAAGTGTGGCAGACGGAACTGGGCCGGGCAGGTAGGACCAGGGGTCCGACGCTGGACCGAAGGCGTAGCCAGAGTCAAAGCCTGGGGGTGGGGCCGGGCGCCGGGCAGAGGGCGCGGCGCGGGAGGGGTGGGGAGTGCGCTCCGGGGAGGCAGCGGGGGGCTCCGCCAAAGTTGCTCCAAAGTTCCCGGCCCGGGAAGCAGCCCCTTAGTCAGCAGTTCCGAGGCTTACCAGCGTAGTGGTCGAAGACGGTGGGCACGTACTCCTCGGGGAAGGCGTCGTTGGCATAGCTCATGAGCAGGCACGTCTTGCCCACCGCCCCGTCGCCGACCACCACGCACTTGAGCATCAGCGCGCCGGGCCCGTGAGCCATGCTGCGGCCGGCCGGCCTCCGGGCATGGTCCCCCCGGAGCCCCCGCCCCGGCCCCGGACTCAGCCCCAGCCCGCCTGGGGGGTCCGCCGCCGCCGCTCCACGCAGCAGGCCCGCCCCCCCGGCCCCATGCAGCGGCTCCCCCCGCCTGAGGGGAGGGGGCGGCGGGCCCGGGACGCAGCCGCCGCCGGAGTCGCCGCCCGGATCCCCTCCCGGGTCCCGGTCGCCGCGCCCGCCCGCAGCCCCCGCCACCTGGCGCCCGCACCCTGTCCCCGGCCCGGCCTCCCCAGGAGGATCCGCTGGATCATAAGACAGTCGGGCCCCGGGGAAGACGGCAACTTTGGGGAGGGCCGCGGAGAGGAGGGGCCAGGCGGCGCGCCCCGCCCCGCCCCGGCCCAGCGCCCCCTCCTGGCTCGGCCCGGGAGAAGGGCGGGCCGAGGCACCTCCCCCGAGTGCGGGTGGCCAGCTGCGCGGCGCTGCCCGCGCCCGCCCGCCGGCCCGCCGCCTCCCGCGCCCCGCGCCCCGCCGGCAGCCGCCGCTCGGCCCTGCCGCTCACCCTAGCTTGACTCCCCGCGAGGGCAGCGAGGAGGGGGCGAGGAGGAGGAGCCGGGAGGAGGGAGGAGGAGGAAGGTGAGGCTGGGGGCGGGGGCCGGGAGGCGAGCGCTCTGGGAGAGCCGAGGGCTCCTCTCGAAAGTGCCCGCAGCGCCCGGAAGCGTCCAAAGGCCCGGGTGCTGGGAGGAGACCGAAGGCCTCTTGGGGAACCACAAGGACTCTAACGGTGACGCAATAGTCATGCAAAATTATATACGTGTATATTTAAACTCCACCCGAAGGCAGGACCCAGCTTATGGGCCTCCAAGTGCACAGCAGAGCTAGAGATCAGGAAGGAAGAAAACCCAAAAGGATTAAAAAAAAATTTTAAGGAGCGCGGGGTCGGGATGATGGGGGAGGGGTGGTGGGCCATAGCTGCAAAGTAGAGACTTTTGCCTTTAGGCTGCGTCCCGCCTTCACCCCGCACCACCCCTTCCTTTCACAGAGCAGCTTGGAACATTTACTATGAAACTGGTGACTCAGGGAGTTACAGCATATTCAACCACTGAAGCGCTCCCCTAAGCAGCAAATGTACCTGTGCTTCCCCTGGAGGTGACATTCTCCTGGGGTGGGGGTGGGGGGTTGCATTCTGAGCATCCCTTTGAAGGGACAGAGTGTTGTAATCCCTGAGAAGCCAGATAGATACTCACTTGCTCTAAGACTTGACCTGCCATCGAGGAGGCAATCTTTGCACCCCTGCCTGGGCCAAGTTTGGAAACACCCTTTTGGCCAGGTCCTCATTCCCTGGCCAATAGCTCTGCCTTGAATGCTGAGCACTGGGAAAGAGGAGTGGGGAGAGGGGTACTCCTTGCTGACAAGGCAAACCACCACCTCCACTCCTTGCTGACATGTGATAAACCACTTCCTTTCATTGATTCACAGGATTCAAAAATGCTGTGTTGAGAGACAAGGAAGAGGTCAACTGGACTATCCTTCTTAGATCTCCCTAGCTTGTAGGTAAGCACCCTGAGACCTAGAGAGATGAAGTAATCATCCCAAAGGCTTCCAGCCAATTCCAGGATTCAGGCACTTGGAACACACTTTGGGAAATGTGCATCATCATGTACCCAAGCCTCGCTTCCCACACCTCAGCTTTTAAACTCCAAATCTGATTTCCATTGTGGAGGGAGTCACTGAATATCTCCCCATACCCGTGTCTCTTGTGTCTGGGTGTGGGTATTTGTATTACCCTGCTTTTCATTAGACAGTGAATCTGGAACATATGTTGTATTGAATGGCAATTAAGGAAGGCAGTACAGTGCCTTAAGTCAGGTCCTGCTTCAAGACTAGTCTCTGCCACTTTCTCCTATGGGGGACAAGAGGAGGGCTTCTTAATCTCCTTGAGAACTCTTGGGTCCTTCCGAATGTGTTCTGAGAGACCCTGGTAAGAGCTTTGGGACAAAGGGAAGGCAGTTTCTGGAGACATGGGGAAGGTCTTTCGGAGGGTTGATGAGGTCTGTCCCAAGACTTGAGAATGGAGGCTTCTCCCATTCAGATCTCTGGCTTCCCAGTTCTTATGTTGCTTCTGATAGAGGCAGGCATTTATTAGTGATCCAGGGAGCTGGAGGATTCACTCCAAAACCTTGAAAAGCAGTGGCGACCACGGTTCTGGATGATTTGGGAGAAGCTCTGGCAATGTCAGAGCAGTCCAAGTGGGGAACTGATGTCGGATGAATCATGCAGTGGTGGTGACTTCAATGAGGATGATGACTTCATCCCTTTGGCCCATGAAAAAAAACCAAAGCTGACTGCCAGTAATATTTAGAGCTCTGGGGGTGATCCCACCATGTGTACATGGGGTGAAGAGAGGGGTTTTACCCTGGCTTCCCCAGGTCACCCTGCAAATGGGTTAACTAGAAGAACCAAGCAGACCTCCACAGAAACCTCACTTTCCTGTGGACAAAGAAGACAATATGTCCTGTGGTCAAAACATACCTCAAATTTCAGGGATTTGAGGGATAGGAAACAACTTTGTCTCTAGCATCCAGAGGATCTGCTTTCTCTGTTTGTGTCAACTGCAAGTGTTTACACACACACACACAAGGAGTCTGTGTGTGAATAGCGAAATCTCTAGCCTTCTCTGTTTTCTCTACTTCTTCCTCTTCATTGATTCATCCAGTATTTCATTTAACAAGCAATTTATCAAGGTCTATTAGTTGCTAGATTTTATTCCTGAGCCAGAAATGAAGAGCTGAAAAGTTATGTCACAGGAGGGGGGCCCAGAAAGGAATTGATGAGTAAACAGAATGACTGTAGGATGTGATCAGTGCTGTGGTAGAGGAGAAAGAACCTGCTTCTGCAAAGTGCAGAGGAGGTGTTAATTACCTCCTTCTGGCCTGCTGAGTGGGGATTTGCAGAAGGGGATCATTGACCTGGGCTTTAAGGGGCTCATAGAAGAAAGTTAAGAACTACCAGGAAAGACAGAGAGCCTGGACCCAGGGCAAGAGGGCACAGCACACAACTTCTTGGGAAAGGTGAGCCATGTAGGCGGGACAGATTTCCGGGTGAGTGGTACAGAGGAACAGGCTTGTGTTCAGATGGGAACCCTCTACTGCAGTCCAGGGCCTCTGAAAGCCACGTTAAGGGGCATGAAAGCAGGCCTCACCCAGGGGAGGCAGTCTGCTCACTGTACAAAGGCATCAACAGTGCTCACAAAGCCATGATCCTGGCTCAAGGCTCTGTCCATTGGAAAAAGGAACCCTTTTTCCTTATCGCTGATTAAACTTCTTTGTCAAACCTGTGCCCCCAGGGCTGCATCCACCCAAAGAGGGCTACCTTTTCTATTTAGCACAAAAGACTAAGGCACTATCTGGGCAAGCAGTGGCCCTCGGGGTGAGGATGCGGTGAAGGATAGAAAAGAGAATTTGCCGAGCATCTGCTGTGGACAGTACTGTACATGTGCCTCATCACGTAGCTAATCTCATTTTGTCCCCAAACAACCGTGCAACATGTGGGGAATAACTATTGGATTGTCAATCCAGAACAACAACGTTTGCTTGGCTAATTTTTTTTTTTTTTCTGACTTAATCTCTGTAGTCATATAGTTTAAATGGAGGCTGTCATCTTCCTTTCCTGTCCTGACACATCCTGTCCTGGTCCCTGCTGCTGAATCCTGGGTGGGCACCTACTCCATGGTGATACGGTTAGAGCCTCAAGAGGTTTGAATGTGGGCTGCAACACAGGTGTCTCTCTTCTTTTACTAACTAAACTGAATGATGTGAGCCTGTAAACTGTGGATCATTCGTGTTTCAGCATTCATGAAAAACCCAGTCCAAGAAAGTGAAGCTAAAATGCACAATACCCCCCTTAAAAAACAAAAACAAACAAGCAAACAAAAAAACCCAGAGATGATACAGGTCATTGGTGAGTTCCTGCTTCTAGTTATCCCTGAGACTTCATTGCACTGTGGTTCTTCAATAGGTCACTGAGGTGACAAGCCCTGCCCACCATTCCCTTTTTGTCTAGTGAGTCTGCGTTTGTTTCCTATCATTGGTAACAAAAGACATCCTGACTAAAGTAGTACTGTCACTACCATTGAGATAGATGACATGTAGAGAAATGAAGAAATGTGCCCCAAGTCACATAGCTATTCAGGGGCAGAGCCAAGTTTCAAAAGGGTGTGTCTTCAGAGCTGGTGGTGTTTCCCACATTCCACACTGAGGAAGCATCAAAGGTTTTCAACAGAAGAGTTCCAAGTTGAGAGCTAGCCCTTGAGAAGATCCCTCTGGGGATGGCATAGGGAATGGTTTGGAGAAGACGACTGATGGCAGACCAAGTGAAGAAGAGAGAGTCGGGAAGGTCTGAACCAAGCCTGGCAGTGAAAATGAAGAGCAGCTGTGGCATCAGGGCACCTGGATGACAGAATCTACAAGGCTTGGTAACACAGCACGAGGAAAGACTGAGACAACTTCAATGCTATGATTCCATCAACCTTTTCCCTCTCTTCCTTTTTAAATCTCCTCTAGTTTTATCCTCCCTTCTTCTTGGGGCTTCTTCCTCACGTTTTAAACCTTTCCCATCTCAACCAACTGCCTAAATCAAGCTGAGGGAAGAACTCCAGAAGGATGGTAAGATTCTAAAACATATTCATGTTTTTTCATTTTATTTATGTCCCATCACCTCTACCTCAGAATAGGAAAAACAGATTCCAATAGATTGTTTAGCATCATGGCTAGGATGCTCTGGGTTGCAGGGAACAGGAAAGTTCACCCAAACTGACTTCAACAGCAAAAGAAGTGAATGGACATCTTTAATTGTAGTGTCTAGAAGTAGCTCAGGCTTCAGGCATGACTTGGTCAAAACTCTGGCTTTATTTTTTCTGTACTTCTCTCAGTGTTTCTCCTCTTTTTGTGGTCAACTTCCTACTTAGGTTGTCTCCTTTCTTGGAAGCAAAGTGGCTATATGAAATCCAGGCATCTCTACCCTTCCACTTTACTACTCAGGAGAGAGCGTTTCCCTTGGTTCTCTTATGCCCCAAAGTCTTAGACTTCCTCTGCTCAGATCAGTTTTGCTCAGCTACGGAACAATCATGGTGGCCAGCATGGAATATATGAATCCCTGCTCACTCTGAATCCCTAATTCTTGGCCCATAGTAGGTGCTTTTTTCCCTCTATGAGCCTCCATTTTAGAATCATTGGTAAAGAAACAAAATGATTATCCTTTTACCTGTTACTGCCCTACTCTTCTTTGTTTATTATGCTCCTATTTTCTACACATGCTCAGTATCTTCTGACTGCAGCCTCTTCACTCCCCAGCATCTCCTGCCTCCCAGACTCCACTCAGCCCACCTTCATAGCATCCTGTCATATGCTTAACCCAGTCCTTTTCCTTCCTACCATGAAAAGCTCTCATCTGCATCTTTCGCATAGGGCTCAGATGTAATATATATTGTACGTTTTTTGAGCTCAGGTGTTAATGGCTTAAACACTGCTGTGATTTCTTAAAGGTCAGTGGTCCCTAATGGCCATAATGATAAATAACTCCAGTAAGACTGGCTCAATTAGTTTTCATTTTCAGTTATGCTTCTGGAATGCACCTAGAGCCTTTTTTCTAGTTCATTATGTAACAGAAACTCAGAAATACGCTTCAGCCTCTGAGAATTTTGGCTCAAGCATCCCTAATAATGTTTTTCCATCTTCATTTCTATCTGCCTTCTGCTGCAACCTGAGGTCAGGAGACCAGTCATTATAACTGGCATTGCCACCCATTACTGAACTATAGGAAAGCACATTTCCTTAGAGGTTGATGGTAAGGAACCCTTACATGATCTGAGAATGGCCCCTTCTCCTGAGCTCCAGAGGAGGCTAGATCATTGATCCCTCTTCAGAAATGAAATAAGTGATTTTATTCCATGCTGTAATACTGAGAGTGTCAGAAAACCACCCAAAGCTCACTTACGGTTATTCTCCATAGTGGAAGATTTGGCTACTGGGCATCACAAACCGAGTTTGGGGAATCTTCCATTTGATGAGTTTTGGCAGGATAAAAAGATCATCCCTTACAGAAGCTGAAAATGAGACTCTTGCTTTCCTTGTCAGAAAGAGCTAGTGCAAATACAGGGACACATTCTCTGGAGGTCGCAGTTTTAGTGGTGGGTTCACGATTCAGTTCTTGACACAGGAAGTGGCACATCGGGGCAGTAGTGGTGATTGTAGCGGTGTAATTAGGTTCCTAGTGCGACAGAGTAGCTGACAACGCACAGAAACTTAGTTCTCATAGTCTTGAGACTGGCTGTGTGCAATCGGGATACCAGCATGGTCAGGTGAGGGCCCTCTCCTGGGTTCTAGGCTTCCCGTTACAGCCTCACCTGATGGGAGGGACAAGGGCACTCTGTCAGGCCTCTTTCACAAAGGCACTAATCCCATGCAGCCCTCATGACCTAATCGCCTCCCAAAGACCCTGCTTTCTAAGACTTCACACTGGGCACACGGGGCATGAGGTTTTATCACATGAAGTTTGACGGGACGCAGACTTTCAGCTTCCTCCTTCCTAATGTCAGCACCTTAAAAATGGAGCAAGCTGTATGAAACCAGTTTTCAGACACTGGACAAAATATATTTTTGGATGGTGGCAGGATGATGGTTCCTGAAAGGAAGGAACAAATGAAGCAGGTTCTATTATCACTGTCCCCTTCTACTGCAAGCACTTTCCGAATTGCTGCATAGCGAGGGGACCCCAGCAGACCCAGCAGTTTTACAGAGTTGAGATGGCGGAGGAGACTTTTCAGGGATTTCCAGGGAGGAAGGGGCAAAGCAACAGAAAAGACTCCAGCAACGCCCCGAGTCTGTGGTTGATACTAAGCACATACAAAGACAGAAACTACAGTACAAGGCAAAAAAGTGCCAAAGACCATGGGCTGGTTGGTGGTCAGGGCTCACACAGGGGTAAAAGATGTTTGAGTTTCAACCAGACGATGTGAAGAGGCCTTGTTGAATGTCCAGGGAATTCAGCAGAAACCCCAGAAGGGTTATACGTTAGTAGAAGGGCTACATTGGCCCTAGAATACAGGTAATTCAAGATATCCTCCCACACGGTTTAATAGCCAAGATATAAAGATGAACAGGCCTCATCTACTATTCTCATCATAACCAGCCAAAACAAATTTCATTGTTTTAAAAAGGAAAACAGCACAATGCAGGCCTTCAACAGCATAAATTCAGAATCTCAAAAATTTCCAGGCATGTGAATGGTTAGGGAAATGTAAACCAAATCAGGAGAAATTTTAGTCCATAAAAGCAAATCCAGAAATGACAGAGGTAATGAAATTGGAGGAGTTAACAGAGAATTATAAGCATCTATAAGTATTTAAAAGAAAATGTGAACATGGGAGGAGAGGAATGGAGGACATAAAAAATAACCAAATTGAATTTTTGAAGTTGAAATATACCATACTTGAAATGAAAAATGTGTTGATTGGGCTTAACAGCAGATTGGATATTATAGGATAAAATATCTGTGACATTAAAGCCATAGCAATAGAAATGATCCATACTAAAGCACAGAGAAAACACTAATGAATTACAACAAAACCAGAAACATAGAGCCTCAATGACCTGTATCACATTATCGAAGGATTGGTGTACACACATAATTGCAGTCCTCAAAAGGAATGTGGACTGCTGATTTGAACATGTAATGGCCAAAGGCATCCAAATTTCATGAAAATTATAAACTTAAAAAATCCAAGAAGCTCAGTATATCCAAGCAGGATACACACGAAGTATACATCACATCAAATAAGGCCTTTCATAATTCATTCAAAATATAATTATGAAAAATCATGATTAGATGAAAAACATAAATAAATAGAAAAAATTAAAGACAAAGAGAAAATGATGTATTCAGTACAGAAACACAAAACAGAAATAATTATGATGTCTTATCTGAAACAATGCAAACCAGAATTTAAAATCACATCTTGAAAGTGATTAAGGGAGGGAAAAATGAAAGCATTATCAACCTAGATTTCTATATCCAGCAAAAAAAAAAAAGAAGTCCTTCAAAATTAAAGATAAAATAATTTTTTCAGGCAGCAAAAGTCTTAAAGATTTTTTTTTTTTAAACCAGAAGATCTGTACTATTAGAAATGCTAGAGAAAGTTCTTTAGACATAAAGAACTTGATACCAGATGGGAACTTGGATCTAAAGAAAGAAATGAAAAGAACCAGAAATGATAATTATAGGGCAAACATGAAATCTTTTTTCTTATATAAGAAGTCTTTAAAAGATAAATGAATATCTAAAGCAAAAATAATAGCAGTGTATTACATGGCTTATATATAGATATAGAATGACTTCTCCGTTTTTTGACTGGCTTATATATATATAGAATGACTTCTCCGTTTTTTGACTAAGATCAAGTGTATAACATGTAGAAATAAAAAATCTATGACAACAATAACACAAAGGATGGAAAAATAGAAGTATATCCTTATAAAGTCCTTACATTTTGTACCAAGTAGTATTATTAGAAGGTAGATTATGATAAAAATTCATATTGTAAAATACAGAGCAGCCACTAATATGAATAAATACAATAAAGAGGGACAGCTAATGATCAAATAGTAGAGAGAAAATGAAATACAATAAAATTTAAAGGTAGGAGAGTGTCAATACAGAAAAGAATCATCTCTTAAAAAAATTGTACCAGGAAAACTGGATTTCCACGCAAAAAAGAATGAAGATGGATCCTTATACTCTACAAAATAATGAACACGATCAAACACCTAAGAGCTAAAAACATATACAGCTTTAGAGAAAACAGTGGTAACTCTTTCTGAGCTCAGATTTGGTAATAGTTTCCTATATATAATATCAAAGCCCAAACAACAAAAGAAAAATACAGAAACTGATGAAATACATAAAACGATGACATTTTGACTTCATCAAAAATTTTTTAAATTTCTGCATCGAAGGATGCTCTCAAGGTTTAAAAGATAACCCGCATAATGAGAGAAAATATTTGTAAGTCATATATCTGATGGAGGTCCGGTATCCAGAGTATTTAAAGAACTTTCGCAACTCAACGCATAAAAGACAAAGAATCCTATTTAAAAATAGACAAAGGATTTGAATAGATATTTCTCCAAAGGACATATACAAATGACCAACAAGCACATGAAAAGATTTTCAACATCATTAATAATTAGATAAATGCAAAGAAAACCACCCTGAGGTAACACTTCATTTCTGCTGGGATGACTATAATAAAAAATGTAGAGGAATTAGAACTCTTGTACATTGCTGATAGGAATACAAAATGATTCTGTCCCTGTGGAAAATAGCTTCGAGTTTTCTGAAAAAATTAGTCATACGATGACAAAAAAATCGTATGATGAAAGAATTCTACTTGAAGATTTATACCCTGAAGAACTGAAAATAGATACTCAAATACTTGTACACACGTGGCATAGTCACAATTCACAACAGCCAGAAAGGAGGAGACAGCCCAAATGTACATCAATGGATAGCTGGAGAGACCAATTGTGTTACATACATTCAGTGGAATATTATTCAACCGTTAAAAAGCAATGAATCACTGACTGATGCTACAACCTGAATGAATCTCAAAGAAATTATGTTAAGTGAAAGAAGCATCCCGTGTTGTAGGATTCCATTTAGAGGAAATGTCTAATATCGTTAAATCCATAGACCAAATGCAGGTTGATGTGTAGGGAGGGGGAAATGGAGTACAACTGCTTAATGGATAAGGGGTTCCCTTTCGGGGTGATAAAAATGTTTTGAAACTAGTAGAAGTGGTGGTTGCACATTGGGGATGTACTAAGTGCCATTGAATTATTCATTTTTAATAGTTTGTCTTATCTGGAAATTTACCTCAAATAAAAAAAATGCATGCCTCCCCCACCCCATCCTCCAAAAAAGAAGAAAAGAAACAGAAGAACTAAGACTAAAAGAACAAACACAACATGATAGATTTAAACCCGACCATACTGGTAGCTCTATATAACTTTTGGGGGGTGTTATTTGTTTGGTGAAAAAGGGCTGGGGATGGTGGCCCTGGGTTCCCCGGGGTAAGTGCTGACCAACCTGGAGGGAGCCAGCACCTCTGCTCGCCTGCACCATGCAGCCCCACTCTGCGGCCCGAACCTCCTCTCAGCATCCCTTCCGCCCAGGGCTCCTCTCCCACAGCCTCCATGGTCTCTCACCAGCTCTAGGGACCCAGGGGGATCCTGGGCCTGGAAAGGGAGTGTGCTCTGCATCTAAGAGGCAGATAGTGAGCGTCTACACTCTAGAGACATCAGGCAGTGTCATTGTGTCTTGAGCTGTGTGTTCCTGAGACCTTCTGTTAAAGGTAGATGTCTTCCCAGATGCCATTGGGGGAGGGCTAACCTTCAAACTCTTGGCAACAATGTGGCCAAACAGGTTGTAAAAACACTGAAATAGCTTCTGGCTGACTGGTGGCTGCTCCCTCCTCTGAGCAACCCGGATCCCTCTGAGCAGACTCAGCATAAGCATTTGCTATCTGCCTACCAGGAGACCTTCAGCACCCAACCCCCAGCAGCAGGGCTGCTCTAGGGCATTAGTTGTTAATTCTGTGGCATGTCATACTCATTTGGGGATAGGTTAGGATATTGGAAACTTCCTGTGCCTTCAAGTCGCCTCTGCCTCGACCCCAGGCAAATTCACTTAAATAACTTACATTTAAAGAGTTGGTACTGAGCTCCTGTCTCTGGGACCGAGGACAGTGCAGGAGGAGGTATCTGTCTTCACATTCCTCTCTGTTCTGAAAAGAGCTGCAGATTCCTAAGGGGTAAGAGTCCTTGTGGGAGGCTATTTCCTAGGCAGACAGAGACGGAGGCCCTTGGCAGGGATGGAACTGAGAACCTTTCGTTTTGGGAAAACCACCCCCAAAAACCTATTTGCTAGGCAACTTGGAAGCAAATTGTTCTTGGGTGACTTGCTTTGATAGTGACCTTCCTGGAGATGTTAGAAAAAGGAGAAATTAGGTTGTGAGCTCTCAGAGGTTAATAATTTGGAGAAACATGCTTCTTCACTGCCTGAGCCCTGTGGGGTGGGCATTAGTTTTCTCCAGCCCTCACCAGAGCTCGCATTGCCACTGGGGGTGGATTTCTTAGACCACAGCCTTTATGTGGCCCCTCATTCCTCAACCACTGATGTTGCTTCTGAGTTGCTCTGTGTAACCAAATAAGCTCTCTGATTTTTGCATTTTCTCTCCCCAGCATTGTCTGACGAGCATGCTTTACCAACTCCTTCACTGGAGGCCTGTGGCCCAGGAAGCTGGGCTGTGACAGGCAATGTCAGCAGACCTGGAACCGCAGAACTGCCAACTCTTGTCCCTCATCTCCTTCCATCCCAGAGCCTCTGCTCTTGTGTCCTTGCCCAAGCCCTCATCCTAGCACAGTTGCCACCTGGCATTTGGCTTCCAGCCAGAGTCTCCTGCTTCTGCCGCCACCAGGTTAATCCAAGCCAGGTTTGGCTAAATTACACCCCTGCTCAGCAGGCATTGATGAGTCTCCTTTGTCTAATGCCCCAACTCTGTCTGACAGTTCAAGCCTTCCCCAGCTGAACTCCAGCCATCTCTCTGCACAGTGTCCCCACCCGCTCTGGCCTCTCTGCTGTCTCAGACCCCCTGACATTCCTGGACTTAGCATAATTTTTAGAGTTGACATCAGGACCAATTGGAGTAATACCAGGAGTGGGGTGGGGTGGGAAGTGGTGAGGGGATGGTGAGGAATCGGGGGGTACCTTCGTGTGCAGACTGGCGTGGGACTGGCTGTGGGTGATCAGGTGTGGAATGGGGACAGGGATGGGTTTCAGGCTGGCAGAGGGAGGAGGGTGGTTTCCACTTTGCTAAACCAGGACAAACCCAGTCAAACTGGGACATATGGTGACCCTACACATTCCCAGCACTGTGCCTTTGCCCAGGCATTCTCCATAGACTTCACTCTCTCCTGCTCATCCACATGGCCCATCCTTCCATGTCCATGTTTCCTACTCCCACCCGGATTCATGCTTTGCCCACTGGCTACCCCTTCAAGTGAAGCCTGTAGCCTCTGAGTTGTATCCTTTCCATCCAAGCTTTTAGTCCAGCCCATGTAGAACACTTCTGAACCCAAGTCCCCTCTGGAAACCCTGAGGCATTGCTCAGAGTCAGGTGTCCACAAACACTTGATTGATTCTTGTCTATTTGGATAAATTCTCCTTAACGAATACAGTCACCTTGTTGCTTTTACAGGTGACCTGTCTCCAGTGAAGGCATCTGTTGTCACTGGTGGCATGTCTCAAAACTTCCACCACAAGGTTTAACTGTCTTTGAGCAATGCATTATAAAAGAGCTCATGGGGAGCTTGGGATTGGGGGCTTAGAGATAGAATCTCTTCATTCATTTAACTTTCTTGAAACCACTGGTTCATAACACACCATTCTATACCGTGAGATTGCTTGTCCCTTTCCCTTGTACGTGGTAGGTTTGGGAGACAGGGCTAGTGCCTGCCTTGTTCTCTATTTTAACAGTACTGTCTGACACATAATAGGTGCTCAAAACATTTGTGAAAAGACAAAATAGGATGATGCCTTCCCACATATGTAGTATTCGAAATCTCCTAAAGGGTCAATATTCCCTTAAATCTCCTCACCTACTTCCTGGGTCCTAGAGGTTACCCCAATACTCCAAATTTGGGAGAGCCCCTTTCCTCCTTCCCTGCCTCCCTCCCTCCCTTCCTCTGTACTCTCTTAAGTGTGTGGTGTTCTCTTTTGGCTATGGGTGGGTCACCCACACCCAGACACATCTGTCCCCAACTTTGCTTGTGGATCCCAGCTGGAGTGAAGAACAGTTGCTGCACGGTCTGGGCAGGTTCCAGGCTGTCAGACACATTTGCCCACCAAGCAGTCCTGCCTTCCGCCTCCTCGGTGTGGAGAGTACTCCCTACCCCTCCACCCACGGTGCACATGGCCTCACACAGGCCAGGTCCCAGGTCTGGAGAAGAGAGATTTCCAAGCACACACTTCCTCTGGGAACTTCTCCTAGCTCCAGGAATGCGAACAGCCTCAGTTTTGAAAGGTTTCCCCAGAGTTGTAAGGAAGGGCTTCTGGGGTGACTGACAGTGTCCTGTTTCTTGACCTGGGTGGTGATTATAGAATATTAGCCTTACAATATTTCATTCAGTCATACATTTATGTTTGACATACTTTCTAAATATATGTTATATTGTACAATAAAACAGAAACAACTGAAAATAAAACCCAAAGACAAAACTCAAAGTCCTCCCCCCACCAAACCATAGGTTCATCCATGTTTAATCAGTGCCTATTTGCACCCAGCTCCCACCGGAAAAGGAGATTCTGCTCCTCAAGGAATTTCTTAGAGGACACAAATAACTGGAGCAACAAAAGACACTGGCTCCAGCTCTGAATTATATCTGGAAAATAGGCCACGCTGTCATTATTTTGGGAAAGAGTCCAGAGGTCAAGTAGATGGTGGGACTCAAAGTGGGTCTGAAAATAGGGGTGGGATTTAAGTAAGTGGAGAGATGCAGAGCAGAGCATTTTAGCTGAAAGAATGGTATTCATTTGGGGGGCAGTGAAGAGATGGTGGTACTGAATCATTTACGGGAGCGAGCAAGCTTGGAGAGCCCTAGGTGTCGCCCCTGGCCCCAGATACAGGCAAGATGATGGCAGCAGCAGCATAGGTGCCTCATTGGAATGGAGGGGTCTGGGCTCTTGCACAAGAGCTGACATGCGTAGCTCACATTTTTCAGTTTGTTTTGCTGTTTTGCTTAAGCCACTGGCCCATGTGGACTCATAATCCCCATCCCAGACAGACTGGAAGTGACATCTGCCGGACACATTATGCGGGTACCCACATTCCTACAGATACGCTTGCTCAATCCCTGACTTTTAACCTGCTCCGCCCTGCAGCTGCTGTCTGATGCCTGCACTGATGAGCTGTCTGGCGTGGCAGTGCACGGAGGAGGCATGAGAATGCAAGTCTACAAATACAGGGAAAGAGAAGCTGTGAGGTGACTCCACCTCACCCCCAGCCCATAAACCCTGGAATTCCAGGACTTCACCCACCATCACTAAGAATGTGCCTGGCCACCTGAGTCTACAGGGAAAGAAGTGTTAGGAAGTGTTAGAAGTGTTAGGAAGAAGTGTTAGGAAGCTTCCAAACTCCTTAGGCAGGACTACAAACTTTAATACAATGGATTAAGACTAGGATATGTTCTCACTTACTTATGGGTGTGGAAATCAAATCAGTCAGAGGTACTGTGTTCACACAAAGTGAGTGTAACTGGGCTAAGGAATAAGACCTCAAGCTGAGAGGCAGCAATAGCAGCAATGATAATAACTACCAAGCAGGAAGGTTCACCCTGGGCTTCACAGTCTGCTAACATTCACTTCTTTCATCTAACCTTCACAGTACTCCTGTGATGCAGATACTATTATTAGTCCCCTTATACAGATGAGGAAACTGAGGCTTCAAGGGGTGAACTGCTTTCAAAGTTATACAAATGTTAAGTGCAGAAGTAGGATCTGAATTTTGCAGTCTGACTCAACAGCCCCTCCTGTGGCAGTCACGATGCCCCCTCTACTTTTCTGGACATGGAGAGGAAGTCCTCCCTCACTGACCAGAACATACCAGTCCCTGTGGTGGGTGCGGCCCTCCTAAAGACCATCTGCAAATTTTGCTTGCTCTTGTTTCTCATGAAAACAAAATTTGAATTTGCTCTCCTGCGGCTCACACAAAGGAAGAGAAGGCCAGGAGCTGCCAACATGACAGCTGTATTTGTCATTAGTAAAGGAATAAACTAGTTTCTGGGTTCACATACGTGTGGGTTTCTGAGGGCTTAGTTAAGAGGAGTCCACCCCAGAGCTGAAGGCTCCGTGTGCCAGGTGAACTGAGATGCTGCACACAAAGGTAGCTCATGCCTGTGTGCCAAAGAAATCCCTTTCAGTCTCCCCTTGGCAGACTTGGCCAGGCTTCCCAGGGACAGCCTGGCTCTTTGAATTCAAGCTGCCTGGTCAGACTGTGACAGTCTGCAGAAGGAAGGAAGCAATAATGCCAGGTTCCAGTGCACATTCCAAGTTCCACATTCTGCGCAGACTCTTGTGCCAGAGCAGAGGCTGGCCCTGGGCAGTGGACTGGTAAGGGAATCTCTGGTACATTTTCTCCCTGCACACATAACCTGGGCCTTCCTGGATCTCCCACTCTCTCTGCTTTTCATTGACGATGACTCCCCAAGCTGGTGACAGCTGGGTTCCCTAGGGAACCTTTTTAAAAAACAAAGCAAAATAAAAAACCCGCTTAATTGACTTACCTTTTTTAGGAGCCGAGAAACTTTCCCTCTATTTGCTAAAGTGTATTTTAAAAAATTGCATCCTATAATAAAGGGGAATAGGTGGGCCAAATCATTTTCTTTTTAACTTCCAATGACAGTATTTAAGAGGAGCCCAAAGTCTTGATCTTTATCATAAATATTGGGTCGTGGGTGGTTTTGCCAAACTTGGTACATGATGCATCTTTTGGGCAGAGGTTTCCATCTTTTTTTTTTTTTTTTTTTAAGTGCAGGCAGGAATGAAGGCAAGCAGAGGCAGGCAGGAAGAGAGAGGAGGAGAAGCACATTGTTTAGTTGTTCACCCCAGTCCTGGGACTTGAACCTGGGACCTGGTGGTGTCTGTGTACTGCACCCAACTCCTACTCCACCAGGGCATGCCTTTTATTTTTTTTTGAATTGTAAGTAAAACATACATAATATGAAATCTGCCCTCTTAAAAATGTAAGTGTGTAGTATTATGTTGTTAGCTATATGTATATGGTAAAACAGATCTCTAGAACTGTTTTGTCTTGCAGGACTGAAACTATCCCCACTGAATGGCTGCTCCCCAGTCACCGCTCCCTAGCCCCTGAGACCCACCGCTCTACCTTCTGCTCTTATAAATTTGACACTTTAGCTTCCTCATGAAAGTGGAATCTTAAAGTATCTGTGACTGACTTAGTTCAGTTAACATCCTGTGTTCATCCATGATGTAGCATGTGACAGGATTTTCTTTTTTTAAGGCAAAATGATATTCCATTGTATATATCTGTACAACCTTTTCTTTATCCACCCAACTGTCGATAGACTCTTAGGTGGTTTCTACTCTTGGTTATTGTGAAGAATGCTGCAATGAGCACGGGTTATAAATACCTCTTTGAAATCCTCTTTACAACTCTTTTGGGTATATACCCGATGCAGCATAGCAACATTACATGGTTGTTCCATTTTTAGTTTTTTGAGCAACCTCCATACTCTTTCCCATAAGCACTATACCGATGGACTTTTCTGCCAAGAGTGCACAAGAATTCCAATTTTGCTACATCCTCACTAACACTTTTTATTTTCTGTCTTCTTTTTTAATGTCCCATCCTAATAGGTATAAGATGATTTATCATGGTGGGTTTGATTTGCAGTTCTGTGATGAGTAGGGGTGCTGGCTATTTTTTTTCATATTTTGGGGGGTCATTGATATTTCATCCTTGGAGAAATGTCTATTCAATCCTTTGCCGATTCTTTAATTGTTCTTTACTTTCTCTCTCCCTCCCTCCCTTCATTCTCTACTTCTCCTCCTCCTCTCCCTCCCCTCCCCCTCCCCCCACTCTTACTCCCCTTCCTCCTCCTCCTCCTCCTCCCCCTCCACCTCCTCCTGCTGCTTCTGTCTCTCTCCTCTCTCTTTTGTTATTTCATTGTAGGACTTCTGTGAATTTTTGATATTAACCCCATATCACATATATGGTTTGCAAAGATTTTTTTCCATTTCACAAGTTACTTTATCACTAAGTTGATTATTTTTTTTGCTATATAGACTCTGAGTCCCTTCATTTATTTTGCTTTTGGTGTCATCATCAAGAAATCATGGGCAAGTCTAACATCATGAAAACTTTCTCCTATGTTTCCTTCTAGGGATTTTTTGTTTTTAAAGGCAAGGTGCAGGCAGGAATGAAGATGAGTTAGCAGTCAGGCAGAAGAGAGAGGAGGAAGAAACACTTAATTTTTAAAAATTTTTATTTAGTTGTTCACATTGGTTGCTTCTCCCCAGACCTTGGATTCAAACCCAGGGGTATGTGGCTTGCTCCTTTGGAGGCGATTGACCTAATCACTGCTCCACCAGGGTGCACCATTCTAAGAGTTGTATAGCCTGTATACTTAAATCTTCAATCCATTTTCAGTTGATTGGTGTATGGTCTAAGATAATACTCCAGTATTATTCTTTTACATGTGAGTACTGGCCATTATTTCTTTGAATAAGTCCTCTCTCCCTTTCTTTCTCTCTTCACCTTCTGGGACTCTTATATACATGTCCCTTAGGCTTTCTTTCTTCTCAGACTAGATAATTTCAAATGACCTATCTTCAAGTGTGTTGATTCTTTCTTCAGAATAATCAAGTCTACTGTTGAACTCCTCTAATGCATTTTTCCATTTGGTTGTCATATTCTTGACCTCCAAAATTTTTGTTTGAATCTTTTAAATATTTTTTTCTTGGTTCCCAGTCTTAGTTCCTTCATGTGCGGTGTCTCTTTCCTGAACTTGATGAATCCCAGGGGGACTTTTAAAGATATGGATTCCCAGACCTCCTGAAAGAAATTCTGATTCAGTAGTATGGAGTGGGGCCTGGAAGATTGTATTTCTGAAAGTTCCCCCAGGTAATTCAGAGGTACATTTCAGTTTGGAAACCACATCCAATGAGAAGACTGCCTTCGACCCCTCCTGCTTCCCAGTATTTTTCAGGATGCTGCTTGCCTGTCAGTACCCTGTCCCTTTGTACCATTTTTAAATTCTTTTAAAATTCTTCTGTCTCCAGTCCGCCTCCTTTGATTGAATCCCATCGAATTACAAGTTGCTTATGATTCTTGTATCCGCCTCCAACTCAGATTACACTTTCTACTTGTGTATTAATTTGGCATTTGCATTATGTCAGCTTACCATCTGAGTCTTGAGTCATCACTGACTCAGAAACTTCCAGATTAGTCTGCTTAATTGTCTCACAAATTTGTGATTACTAAAAGGTGACAAGTATAGTCTGGGGGGAACTTCAGAACCCAGGTTCAAGTCTCTATTCTTCTAGAGTTATCTTCTATAACTTTGGAAAAGTGGTTTTCCCTCTATTTTGTGGACCTAATTTATAAACTAAATGGTGGGTGGATGGTCTCCATAATCCTTCCTTTAAAACTCTGTTTCCTTCCTCCCCTTATGGACTCCACCACTGAGGAAGTGAAAAGCCAGACACTCCTGAAACTGCCCCAAATCAAAGAACCAGAGGGTCTGCCAGTTCTCCTTCCACCTCCTGTTCTAAGAGCAGCCATGGCCCTGAATGATGCTGATGTGCAGAAGCAGATTAAGCACATGATGGCTTTCATTGATCAGGAAGCGAATGAGAAGGCCGAAGAAATAGATGCTAAGGCTGAGGAAGAGTTCAACATTGAGAAAGGACGCCTCATGCAAACACAACGGCTGAAGATTATGGAGTATTATGAGAAGAAGGAGAAGCGGATAGAGCAGCAGAAGAAAATCCAAATGTCCATCCTGAGGAATCAGGCAAGGCTGAAAGTCCTGAGAGCCCGAGATGACCTCATCTCAGTGTTGCTGGATGACGCAAAGCTGAGACTCGACAGGATTGTGGCGGATCCAGAAATCTACCAGGGGCTGCTGAATAAGCTAGTCCTGCAGTGTCTACTCCGATTACTGGAACCTGTGGTGATTGTGCGCTGCAGGCCACAGGACCTGCTCCTGGTGCAGACTGCAGTGAAATATGCCATCCCTGAATATATGACAATCTCTGAAAAGCACGTGGAGGTCAAAGTTGATCAAGAGGTGCACCTAGCTCTGAATGCAGCTGGAGGTGTAGAGGCCTACAATGGGAATCAGAAAATAAAAGTTTCCAATACCTTGGAAAATCGACTGACTTTCTTAGCCCAGCAAATAATGCCAGATATACGAAAAGGCTTATTTGGACCCAATTCCAACCGAAAGTTTTTTATGTAAGACTCTGGGAAGTGAAACTCAGACTAAACAACTAAGCCCTACAAGCATAAGTTATTTGGGCAAAGGAAACTAGTAATATTTCCTTCTCGTTGCTGCTCTGATATTATTCTATCTTCTTTCACGAAATCCCCTAATGCAAAAGGCATTACATTTTAGAATAAAGTCTGACAATGTTTAGAAATCGAATATCCATACATGCCACAGCTTCTCGTCGGTTCAGAAGTCTGGGAGGAAGGAATACAGATGTCTGCTCTTTAGCTTGACCTCCAGGGACATGTGAATGGTATTCCTGGTCTGTGGGTCTGGATGCTTTCAGTTTCTTTAATATGAGTGTGAAGTGTGTTTTCCTTCCTTTGTGTCAGCTTCTTGAGCTCTTGTTATTTAATAAGGTTGAGAGATCTTCCACATGTGAATAGGGCTTTTTCCTAGGCATATGACTGTGCAGGGCACCATACTCACAAGAATTTGGTGCTTGGGGTTCTATGTTCTATAGTCATTGCCTTGAAATCCTTAACTATATCTTCGAATGTGTGTTTTGCAAGGGAAGCCCAATGGGACTTGGGGGCATGGGCCCCAGGGCCTTGGAGCCTTCACTCACACATGATACCAACTTCTGAAACCTACCAGCTTCCCTGGAATAGGTTCCTGGCCACCCACTTCCCAGCTCCCTGTTGCCTTGAGACTCTGCCCTCCCTTCCCTCACCAGTGAATATTGCTATGCTCTTCCTCTCGTGAGAACTTGGTGCGTATGCAGGGAGGGTCGGGGTGGGGCATGTATGCTCTTTAGATTCCTGGGGCTGGGCATGATGGCGGCCATCCCTGCCCTAAGCTAACATCCCAGGTGACTTGATGAAGTTAAGTCTTCTGCCCACTGGAGAGAGAGAGCACATCCTGGTGTGGAGGCTTAAAGACCTGGAGTTACCTGTCTGCTGTGCATTGGGTCATCCAACCTACTGGAATGGGAGATGCCTGGCCTCACTTCCCTGACCCCAGACAGGGCATAGTACATGGATCTGGGGGCTGGTGGGAAGGAGGGCCCAGCAGTTGTCAATTTTGCTTGGGTTCAAAACTTATGAGTCTGCATTTGAATCTGTGCCTCACAGAGAGTTTTCTGTTAGACAGCTCAATGCCTGGGGAAGACTTGGACTCATCTCTTCTGGCCAACTTGAGGCACCTTCCAGGAGAAGCCAAGAAATACAGAATGTGTAATTCTCCATACAGGCTTTGCCCAATATAAAGATAAATGATAAAATGTATACTAATGATTTAAAATTTGAATGTTCATTTTCTTAGACATGAAATAGCAAATAAACACCAGGAGAAGTCAAAAGAGAGACTCTGAAGGAAGGAAAAATCTTTATATTTTATTTTCTCCTACTTTTTGAACAAAGGGTCCCACATTTTTTATTGTGCATTATATATTATGTAACTGATTCTGCATGTGTATGGTGATTTAAAGTCTAATCTATGCCTGAGAATGATTTATGAACTAAAATTAAATGTTTTTTTGAAGAAATTCCAAACAACCTCAAGCAAGTCTGCAAAGGACAAAGGTTGGCTTGGGTAGTCAGGAGTGTGTAAGGAACAGGAGCCCCATAAAACTTAAAGTAGGGGACAGGTTATTAGTAACAGGGTATCTTCCAGCATCTAGGAACAGGAATCTATCATGGTCTGGAACCAGGCATCAGAAATCCACCTGAAATACTCTACCTGGCCACTTTCTCATCTGTCCAATTTAAATGGTGGTGTATGCACGACCCAAAACATCTGCATTTTAGTGTTGACATGTTGTAGTTCCCAAATAAATTGACTTCTCTTGAAGGCAACTCTACTTTCCTGAGCGGTACTTTATTTGGCCTAGCTCAGGTCAGGTGTCCAACTCTGATCCAACTGTCTGGAGGCAATGCTCAGAGAAAAGGGGTGTCTCTGGCAGCTAAACAGACCCCTAAAGGGTGTGTTCTACATGGGCCCTTATGAGTTGCAAAGTCAGTCATTTCATGAACATTTTCTGATGCCAACCATGAGCTAGGCCCCACGCCAGGTTTTGCTGGACTATAAAGAATATAATCTAGGCCTGGCCTGTCAGTAGTTGTAGACACATTAATGGTGGCTGTAGTAATGATACGATGTGGAAATGCCAGCCTACTGCTATATACCAATTATAGTGAAAATATGGTCACAGGATGAGGTAGTCACAACTGCCTCCTCATTGTTGGCAACTGAGCAGGGCAAGAACTGCAGCAAAGGAGGGAAGCATATGCAAAGGCCCTGAGGTGTGAAAAAAAAGCAAATTGTGTTAAGGAAACTGTGGTTTATTGTGATGAAGCTGAGGGGCCAGGGGAAGTGACATGATTGAGACTGGAATCATGGACACAACCTGATTAAGAGCAAAACCACGAGAGCTGGGCTTTTTAAAAAAGAGGATTCTAATGTCACTGTCATTGAGGCCACATTAGAAGAAAGAAGAGATGAGGCCAGAACCCTGTTGTGGGCTATTTATCTGCTCGAGTGAGTGATGACAAATTTCTTCTGTGAGGTAGGCCAAGAGATTATCATCAGCAGCCTCCCAGTCCATACCTGTCTCCCCTCCTGCACCCCAATACATCCTTTGATTGCCTGGGCTTCAGGTTTTCCATCACCACTTCTCAGCATCTTACTTTTTTTTTTTCTTATAAGAGTCCCCTACTACTACCCCCTCTGTCCTCACCATCATCCCAGGTCCAGCAAAACAGTCTCCTCCAAGCCAATGGACCAAGCCCAAGCTGCCTCCCCTTCTGGAAACTCAGATCCCATTTCCACTGTAATCCAGGAGTATCCAGACCCCTCTGCCTACCCAGCTCTGGCCCTTGGAACCAGTCTCAGTCTGTTATTGGGCCCCTGGCATTCATTCATCTCCAACAATATTGCCAGGCAGGTTTGATGAACAGTTTGTTCTTTACAGAGGAAAGAAAAGGAAAGGAAAGGAAAGGAAAGGTATAGGCAGTAATGATGGGGACCTGGGACCCTGGATGTGTGTGGACTGTGCCCAAGCCCTCCTCCTCCAGGGCGCGCCTTGATGAAAGGCTTTGAGCAAAGTGGAGGAAGAAGCTTCACATAGTGAGGTAAAGTTTCCCTGAGGTCCCTTTTGGACATTTCTGTTTTCCCAAACTTGTGTCCCTCTCAGAGCTGTCAGGTACCAACTACCTCCCCCCAGCCTCCTCCTCAGCTTCTCAACCCACACCTGGGCCAGCCTCGTCCTCATAGTGTCCCCTCAGCAAAACAAAACGGAGCTCACCAAACCCTGCCCAATCCCACCCCAGATGCAAGGACTCTTCCTCTCCTGGGGCACTTCTTGGGCATTGCTTTTATTTACTATTAGCTGCTTTTTCTACCATCTTGTTATTGTTTTGCATTTTATTGATGGAATATTGCACTATAACATTAAATAGGTTTCAGGTTTACAGCACAGAAAATCAACACCCGTATACAATATCATTTGTCCCTATTTCATTGGTTTCCTTTAAATGGGGTAAAAGAGTTTACCCATTTGTTCCCCCTCTCCCTTCTCTTCCTGACCTCTGGTTTGCGTGTCTGTGTGTGTCTGTGTGTATCTGTATGTGTGTCTGTGTGTGCCTGTGTGTGTGTCTGTGTGTGTCTATGGGTGTGTCTGTGTGTGTCTGTGTGTGTATCTGTGTGTGTCTGTGTATCTATGTGTGTGTGTCTGTGTGTATCTGTGTGTGTCTGTGTGTGTCTAAGTGTGTGTGTGTCTGTGTGCATCTATGTGTGTGTCTATGTGTGTCTGTATCAGTGTGTGTCTATGTGTATCTGTGTGTGTCTTTGTGTGTGTCAGTGTGTGTGTCTGTGTGTACTTGTGTGCCTGTGTGTATCAGTGTGTGTCTGTGTGTGTCTGTGTATTCAGTGTATGTCTGTGTGTGTGTATCAGTGTGTGTGTCTGTGTGTCTCTGTGTGTCTGTGTCTCTGCGTGTGTCTGTGTATGTCTGTGTGTCATGTGTGTCAGTGTGTGTCTGTGTGTATCAGTATGTCTGTGTGTGTATGCATGTGTCTGTGTGTATCTGTGTGTCTCTGTGTGTGTGTGTGTAGTTAAAAGTCTGTTGCTTGATGTGGTTTGTTTTTTAAAAGACATATATGAAAACACTTTGTGGTGTTAGAGATCTCAAACAAATGAATGAACTAAATTAAACAAAAATACACTTAGAAAAATAAATTGCATCTACAGTCTTTTTAGATACAGTTCCCTGTGAGCCCAGGCTGGGTCCTTGCAGTCCCCTCTGCCCTGTCATTTTAATGCTGACGTCGGTCTGCTCCTGGTAGGTTCTGAACTAGCAGTCTGGTGGTCACACCCTCCTCTGCCACCTGGTTCCAGGTTCTGGACGGAGCCCCTGGATCCCCGCTCTTACACCGTAGAAGGGACAGCATGTGAGGCGGGCCTCAGAGGAGGGGGGCCGGCCACACTGTGTCCAGGATCATTCTTGACCAAAAATCCTTCTCGGCTGCTCCTAGGGGAAGACGGAACCTGAACTCAAGGTAGGCGCACGCCCCCTTCTCACTCAGGTCAGGACTCGACTACCTCCTGGACAGGCGTGGGGCCTTCTTGTTTCCCTTCCCCCCTCCCAAACAAATACGAGGGGCCTGGTTTTCCTGAGGGACCTGAGCCACGGGAGAGGCAAACCCTCGCCCTCACATTCTGTCACCCCAACACTAGCCTTGCTCTGTGCTAGGCTGCTTGCAGTCATGCTGCTGGTTCTGACAAGGCTTTTCTGCAGGGGCCTTTGCCTTAGAAAGGCGTGCACTGGGCATTTTCTGTGAGTTGACTGCTGCAAATCATACTTACATGTGCTCTTTTATTAGCCTTTGCTGTCCTTCCCTGAAGAAACTGAGTTCCTCCCTCAGCTCCTCAGTCCCCAAGAGCCAAAAGGAGCAAATTGTTACAACACAGGCAGTAACAAGTTTCCCCACCACTCTCCTCATTAACACTTCCTCCCGAGGTGCAAGGGAAGCTGTTTGCTGCTGGTGCAGCCGAGAGGCTGCACTGATGGAGATGGAGAGACTCCCTGCTGCAGGAATCTGAACACCCAAGCCAGGCCCTGCCCCTCACCGGGGCCTCCACCCTGGGATCACTTAGTGAAGGGAGAGTATAGATGTAGTTCCAATCCTGGGCTGCCTCCAGAGTCAAAATGTTGGGGATGCTGTGATGGTGTGGAGGACCTCAGAGAAGGGAGGAAGACCAGACCCAGAGAGCAGAACAAACTTCAGGGCTTCCACTCTGTCCCTGGTCCCTGGACCCCCTGGAAGGGGGTCAGCAGATTTACTCCGGGCCCACCTATAACCTCCCACGCCTCTGGGAGTAAGTGCTCCCCTAGCTAAGCTCTGGTGGGGTGAGGATTGCTCAAGTGATTGCCCCTTTTTATGTAGCGTCTGAATTCTTCCTCATACCCTTCCAATTCACCGCCTCACCTCTGACATCCCATCGGCTATTGGCCATCCTGGGAAAGAATCCAGCTTCTCCCTGGGCCTTCCTTTATGCTGTTCTGGTAATTCTGGTTCTCAGAGCGCCCATGCTTTCCTGCACATGATCCCAGCTCACCGGGTGGTCCACTGCTGGGGGACAGCATTCCTTTTTTTGGGCCTGGGCTGTTCCACTGCTGGCGGCAGATGTAGCCAAAAAGGATCCCAAGCTCTGAGCAACGGTCCTGGCCAAACGTTGGCCCAGCTCTCCACACTCTCCCGCACACCCTTGCAGCGATGGAATTGAGTCCTTTCTTTTGTCACTGGGAGATGAGTCCACGGGGGTGATGTCCAACTCATTCTGGCAACTACAACACCTGAGCGAGTCCGTGTCCTGGAGGTTACAGAGGGATTAGGACTCAAAGGGATCTTGAAAATCAAAGTTCACTTGAATCTGAAACCTCGAGTAACCAGGAAGCAGTGCAGGGTTCTGTTCAGTTCATAGGACTCCTGGGACTAACAAAAATCCCCGAAAAGGCTAGACTGATGTCATTCATTTTATGAAAAAATAAATGGCTGTATTATAGTTCCAGAACTGGGTTCCCAGCAGGACAAATTTGTTAGCAAATGCCTGGTCATAATTGGA
>RJWH01000383.1:827995-846214 GCA_004363575.1 Solenodon paradoxus
CCCCCCCCCCCCCCGGAAAGACTGGTTTCCTGTGTGTGGGTCAGGGTATTGGGGGCGCAATGCAGAACAGAATGAGTGGGAAAGTAGGCCCATCACCCAGCACTTAGCCCAAAGCTGTCCCAGGGCTGGTGCTAATGAACTTCTGTGAAAAAAGGGAGGGGAGGGGCAGAGAGGAGAAAATAGAAGCAAGATGCCTTGAGGCGCCACTGGAGGAAGGGGAACAAAAGAGTATTGGGAGATTCTGGTCTTGTTTGGAATTAGAGCCTTGGGTTTTCACTCAGTTAAATTCAGATCTACAGACCTCTTACTCACTCATTCACTCATTCCACAAATATTTATTAAGTGTTTACCAAATGTCCAGCCTTCTGCCAGGCACCTTCCCTTGCAGTGAACTGGAAAAGCCTCAGCTTTTCATAAAAGGGCCTTCTAATATGGATGGGTGTGGGGATGGGAACACGATAGGAGGGCTGGCTCCAGGCTCAGGATGGGACACTGGGGACACTTATTACACTAAACCAAGAGAAGGCTGGTGATTTCAGGTCGATCAAGGAGCTATGGAGAAGTTAAGGGCTCTGGGTAGTGAGGCCTTCAGTGATCCCTGCTCCAGAAGAGCCTGAGTTCCCTGCACAGATAGATGACCAAACAGCAGAGGGGAGGATGGAGAGAGAGAAAGACAAGGACATTCTAAGCAGAGGGGCCCACAATCTCAGGCAGAAGAAGCTCTGCTGGTTTGAGGAGCAGAGTGGAGGCCAGTGGGGCTGGAGATCAGACAGGGTCTTTGTGGGTAGCATTTAAGGAATTTGGATTTATTTTAAATGCTGTGGGAAGCCACTGAGGGCTTACCAGCTTGGAAGGGACATTGTCTCATTTTTCTGTGCTTTGCCTCCACTGTGAGGTCCCCAATACAGCACTACTGCTCCCCTTGTTGGCTCAAAAGATTCGACAGAAACAGAATCTTTAGAAAGCAGCTCTCAGTCATCAGCTCAGATTAACAGAGAGGTCTCTTTAAAGGCAGTACTTTTTTCTGAAAGACCCCTGTAAATAGTATTTGCAGCCAATGACATCCCTTTCCTTGTTACAGGAAGTACTGTTAACTTCACCTTTGCCCTTAAGCAGCAGGAAGTGCTTGCTAACATTCAGGTATAACATGGCTTCCACTCCCCCGAGGGAACAAACACTTAGAAGTTACCCCATCCAAGCACTCCCACATTTTTTCTCTTGTTTTAGGGACTCTCCCTGCTCACAGGATTCATAACCCTAGGCTAACTCCTCTGAACTTTTGTGTCATCACCAGACCTAGGGAATCTATTGGTGTTCTCTGAGCTCCTTAGAGCATGCCTGTCTTTCTGGATCGTTCAAGAACTGACTCCCTGACTCCTCTTGAGCTCTGGAATCCTTGGACTTGGCATACCCCAGACTCTGGACTCTCAGCCCATAGATGTCTTTCATGTGCTTTGGAGTTTGGGTTTGTTTCCCTGTGACTAACCAGCATTTTTCCACCTTTAGCCTTGGGGGTCACCTGATCCCCAAGAGGGCTTAGAATTGGGCATTGGATAATGGATCTGGTTACATAAGAACAGAAAGAGCAGGGAGGCACTGTATACATTTTGAAGGAATGAATGAAGGCTTGCTCTGTGGAGTCATGCCTTGGCCTTTGATGACTCCTTTGGGTTTTAGGTTGGGCTTATTCCTAATCTCTCTGGCTATTGTGTGACCCTGGCAAGTCACATCTCTGTTTAATGAGAGACCAGGGCCTCAACTTTCTTGGGGACTCCTTAGCCCTCCAGCTCCTCACTGCTGGCTTCAGCCACTGTCATTGACCTTGACCTCTTCTGGTCTCTTATTCTTGGCTTGTTTACTGATGCCTACCTGGGTTTGCAGCTGGCCTTTGACACGTTGACGTATAGGGTCCCTGCAATTTCTATGGGGACTGTGGGCAGAGTTGTACCCTAAAGGGAGTGGGGAGAATACAGTGCAATTCTACTGGTCTCTCTTTCCATCCAAGGGCAAGGCATGTTCCCAGAGCGCCTGCCTTTGGGGACAAGGATGGCTGTGTGTTTCAGCATGGGTGGAGGAGTTTGAGGATGGTGGGCCTTAGGTGTTCCCACTCTGAAGACAAAGGACATAGATAGGGAATGCTTCCTGCCTTGTGACTCTCACCCTTGGGAGAGGATCCACACTTGCATCTCAGAGTTTGGGGTCCTAATAAGAGTAGCTTATATCCTCCAGGCAGTGCCATGCAGTCCTTTACATAAAGGATTCTGGGTGCTTTGTAGGTCAGAGCCTGGGAGTAGGAGATTGCGGCCTAGTCTCTATCCAGGTTTGCCATTTATTAGCTAGTTCACTCTAAGTAACTCATTTACCTTCTTTTGCCTTAACTTTCCTATTGGCCAAAGGCCTGTTTGCATTGAGGTGTTCCAGTCATGAAATGAAATAAAACGGAAAAAAGAGATTCTCATGTGTTCCATGAATATTTTGATCCTGAACCTTAACTCAAAGAAAATATTTTTATTTTTATTATGATTTTATTCCTATATATAATTTATTAGATTATTTTTATTATGATACAAGTAATAGAAGATGTTTTAGAAGTTCGAAAAAGATTTTTTAATCACATATCCTTTTTACCATCCTGATACAGTTATTTTTCTTTCAGATATCACAGTGATAGCCTCAAATAAGTAGGCATTATATGTCTACCATTTTGCACATGGATTCTTCTACATAAGGTACCACTTGGTCTTCATAAACTCTGTCTTCAATGCCTGCAAATTATTAATAGGTTTTATAAGTGACAATTCAAACAATAATGAACACCTAAGCTACTTTCAAGTTTTTGTAATAGTAAATAATGAACACTGTAATTAATTGATGACTTTTTAGTAGAATCAATCTGTATATGACATTTTTGTCTCTTTGTGAAATTAATACATATGCACTGTAGAAAATTTAAGGATCCAAAATAGTATAAAGAAAATTGAAACCACTGGTAATTGCACCACTGAGAGATGCTATAGTGAAAATGTGGGTATCTGTCCTGTTTTTTCTACATATATATTTTGTATAGGGGCACACATGTGGATACACATTACTAGACTGATAGTGTATGTGCTGCGTTGCATTCTGATTTCTTACTGGTTACTCTAGTGGCAGGCAGTTAAAAGCATGGGAATTCAGAGGCTGGAGACTAGACTCCATAAGTTCAAATCTTGTCATTGCCTCTTAACTCAGTTAAGTTCCTTGAATAAACTCTAAGTCTCAATTTTATTAGCTAGTCAACTTTAGTCAAGTTCTGTCTCTAGGCACAATTTTTAGAAGGATAATAATGGTGTCTGTCGCCTAAGGTTATAAGAATCAGTTCATATCAGGCATTTCGGTAACACCTAGGTCATGGTAAATGCTCAAGAAAAACTCCTTACTGTCACTTTTATTGGTGGATTTTTCATGTTATAAATTTTTTTCGGAAATCGCCATTTTAAATGACTGCCTTAACATTATATTGTTCTTTTATATGCTGTATTATTCGATCTCATCATATATTTTGTTAGCTTCAATAAGGCAGTGAATTTTTTGTACCTAAATCTTTACTTCACTTTGGACTATTTCCACAGGCAAGCATCCTAGAAATCCTCTTTAATATATATGCCAATTTTTTTTTTTTTTTTTAAAGCTTCTAAAGAACCTAGTTTAAGCATGATTTCCAAAGGGCAGCTACTAAACTGCAATCTTGCCCTTTTTTTCTTTCCCTTTCTTTCCTTCCCAGCTGCGGGCGCCAGACCCTTCGGGGTATTAGACTTTTGAGACGGTCCCTTGGTGTGAAAGCGGCCAGCGCTCTACAGAGCTGGGAAGAGAGCGGGTTAGAAAGTCACCGGCTTTGGATGGTCTTAGTAATTGTATCGCAGTAGACAGAGGCGGCAGCGGTCACGTGACCCTTACGTGACCTCACAGCTCCTGGCTCTGGGCGCTGGGGCTGAGCGGCTGCCTGACCGGCGTTGGTGGAGCAGGAGGACGTTTTCGTCATCGCTAGTTGGCAGATCACCTAAAGGAAAGCTGAGGATTTGGGAACTCTCCTTGGTTCTCTGGGCCAAGGAGGGAGACTCTCGGAAGCCAAGACCTCTGAGATCACTGACTGGAGAAAACACTTAATCGCATGGTTAGCAAGTGATTACTGAGCATCACCAGGTGCCCAGTTCTGGCTGCTGGGCAGGCTGGGTGTCAGGGGCTGTGCACATGTCATCTCGCTGAATTCTGGTGCTCCACCCCTTCTAGAAGAAAGAGACTCGGAGACACAAATGAAAAAACATATGGCTTGCTGGGGAGTGAGTCCCAGCCTACAGCAACAGAGAACTGGAGGAATCAGAGGGCCGGCGGGGCACCGTCAGCCCAGGACGCTTCCCGGAGGCAAATGCTGGAAGCAGGGTGGAAAAATGCAGAACAGAACTCCACACCGACTCGCCAGGCGTCTGTACTGCAAGAATGCGATTGTAGAGCAACGCTTAACACCAGCAAGAAAAGAGAAAAAGGGTGGAGCAAAGCGCCCTAGAGTGAAGGAGGCTTCTTAGCTCCTTTCCAACCAACCCAGCATCATTGAGTGCTGCAAGCCCACTCTGGGGGTGCTCTCAGCCCCCTCCCCCAGATTTAGGGGATTAAAGCTATTGATTTTGCGTTCATTCCAGTCACACGCCCTTTTGCAGACAAAAGCCTGCTTCCTTGACCCCAGTGTTCCTTTTTCTTGCAGACTCCTGAAAGAATTGTGAAAATCTAAAGGAAAATTTTGAAAATGTATCCCCTTGCACATTTTTAGGAGCAAACATTCAAAAAATTTTCATAGTTTAAATAGTTACATAGGGTGTACTTTCTGGTGTATGCAAATATTGACATTTAAAAATAAAACTGTTACAGTACTCTGAAAAATGTTTCTAAATGACATAGTGATTGGATATACCATCTTCCTTTTAAAGTATACATGAAGTTTTTCCTTAACAGTTGAGAATATTTCATCTCTCTTTTTTCTCTTTGAATGTATGTTTCTACTCTACTTTCCCTACACAACTTTATCCTAATATAGTTTGGTGATTGAATTTCTTTTATGTATCAGCCTATCATACTTCTCTCCAACAAAGCCATGTATATAAAATAAATGTATGTTTAAAATTTCCTATACACAATCAAAACAAATGTATTGGAAGATTTAATAGATACCAAGAAAGAAAAAAATACAGTTTACTTGGAAATGCATCTTCTAATGAGATGAAGATTTTCTCATCCCAATTAGTTCACCTATCTACAGGGAAACATAACTTATTTCTAGAGGTGGGGGGATGGGGTGAAGTTTCAGCATTAATTCTATTTTTTTTTCTTCCCCAAATAGATGTAAGAGCTGAGCTCAGAAAACTTTCCCATACATAATTACAAAGGAATGTAAGGCGTGTTACAGCAATGTCATTCCAGTTTATAAACTCCTATTGAGTTATATGCCAGAGATGATATGAGTAGAACATTTTAAAACTATCAGCTGGCAACTAGAATAGATTCCTCTTCCCTTGGGATGAAAGCAGGGTATTGGTGACTGGTTGACTTATCCAGTCATTGAGTTCTCCTTTTCTCAGCACAGATACCAGGATTTAGATGGCCAGTTGGTGGCACTAAACATTTTTTCCCTAAGTCAAAGCTCAAGATAGGATTTGGGGCGGGTAAGCTATAGATAACTTCTGGAAAGTGGGAGAGAGTGAGAGTGAAAGGGGAAGTAGGGAGGAGAACATGTAGCAATCCTTGTCCCTGTGCTCAGACAAAATACCTGCATGAGAGAGAGCTTGCGAAAGCTGGGAACTTGGCATCTCAGGCTCCTAAAATGACTCACACTGAAATGTGCAGCCTTTGGCAACTCTTCTTCGATTCCCAAGAGCTCTTGTATCACAGCATGTTCTGGTCCCTCTGGATGGAAGGTGTTGGGGAGATGGGCTCCGTTCTGAAGGTCTGTCTGTAGGAAGGAAAGTGACCTTCCTGGGGTGGGGGTGCGGTCTGCAGGGCCTCTTTGTGGAGGGGCATAAGCAGCTGTGATTCAGACCCAGGTGTACTGGCTGCTGTCTGTCTCAGGTCCTGACTCTTCTCTCTGAGCCCATTTTCTTTTGCCTCAGCCTGCTTTGAGCTACTGGAAGACTTCCTTCTCCTTCCTTCCTTTCTGTCCTGTGGGGCCTCTGCTGGGCAGAGGCCAGTCAGAGTGGAGAGGAGCATCGCGGGACCGTGAGCGCCAGAGAAAGCTGTGACCCCTCAGACCCTGACAGAGAGCTGGCTCCTTGGCTGCTCGCCTCTCCGCTGCGTCCCAGTGTGTGCTCATTCGTGGGGTCTTGGCCGGCTTCTGTGGCGCCTTTGTGCCATCAGAAAAGGGCCCCCTTGGCAGATGCAGCACCAGGAACCCAGGGGGGATGGAGCACAAGACACCTTTGTGCTAAGAACGAGGCTCCCTTGGGACTGAGGCCACCCGGTGTCAAGGGGCGTGGATTGGCCAGGATAGAAGGCCAGGGCATTTGTGCTCCCATTTGTCCCCTCGGCTGGACACCTTTTCGCTTTGCACAGCCGCCAACACTGTGGGGCACTTTGCCTGTTCCAGTGCTTCTGCTTTTGAGCACATTGTTTCCTCTACTTGGAGTCCTGTCCTCTGGTCACATTTGCCAAGTCCTACCGTTGAGGCCCATGTAGGTGCCTTGTCCTCCTCCAAGGGGCCAGGCTCCTCTAAGTAGTTATCTCTCCCTCCTTGGCTTCCTGCAGAACTTTCAGTCTGTGCACGTGGATTACTCAGGAAATGATGGGGGCTACCCCAGAGCAGTGGTTCTCAACTGGGGCAATTTTGACAGAGCCCCCCTACCCACCCAAGGGGACAGCTGGCAGTGTCTAGAGACATTTTTGGTTGTCACTGCTGGGACAGGGAGCCTGTTAATGACATCTACTGGGTAGAGGTACATGATGCTGCTCTTAATATTCTACAAGGCACAGGGTAGTGTCTCCACCCCACTCCAGCAAAGACTGATCTGGTCCCGAATGTCAATGTCACCAACATAAGGGAACTCTGGACAAGATGATCTCTAGTTTTAAAAATATTTATGTCACATCCTAAATTATATTGTGGGTTTTTTTTAAATTGTGCTTTAATGATACCAGAGTCAACATTATTTCCCTTACTGGATGGTGACTTCTTGGGAGGCAGAGATATGGGTCTTGCAGGTCTCTAGCCCATAACCATGAATATAGGATCCCCCGGGGAACCAGAGGCAGAAGAAGGATGAATTTACTCCCTGGTCTGTTCCTAGCCCTGCTCTCAGATGTTTCTCTTGAGCTTCTACTAGAATTCCCTGCCAACTAGACTCAATTACATCATGTCTTAAATAACGAGAGAGTCAGCCAGACACAGACTTCCTTACTTTGGTTCAGAGACCCACCCGTCTTCATCCTACCCCTCACTTCACGCCTAACCCACGGCACAGCTGAAAAGACGCTGTTAAGAGAAAGCATTGAACTTCAAGGTGCGGGCAGGCGTGTGTTAGCTTTCTCTTTAGCCTGCAACAAGGAATTTATGAATTATGATCTCTAACTCTGTAAATGTGGTCTGGAAACTCCAGGATTCATTAGAAAGAAAAGCTCTGATAGATTTCTCTTTTAAGTGTAGCATCTCCCAGCTGGTCAGATCCTAATAATTGTGGGGTTTCAGGTCAAGAGACAAAATAGAAGTCCACAAATCATGTGTTTAAATATGTTACAGCTATAAAGCAGGTTAACACATCATTAAATGGTTCAACCTCCTATCCTGGCAAATATACCTTCATAATGAGACAGAAGGTCAAGTGTGAATTGAGAATTATTCTGCTCTTCAGATCACCATGCTAGAACATGGTGGTTATGAGGAGGACTTGCTCCATTTCCTCTGACCCTGCACACATGGTCCTGAGACAGCTCTGCCTGGCCCTTTGAAGGCCTGGTATGGGCCTGCCAGCTTGTTGATCCAAGTTTCAATCACACCTTTTGTCGATTCACCAGTTCAGCCTACCCTGAGGACGACGGACATGCGGAAGAGGCCTACAGGCTCTAGAAACATATTCTAGGCTTTTTGCCAAGGAGTTCCTGGGTCCTATATACCAGGTATGGTCACGGAAGAAGGTGTGAGCATGGAGGACACATCAATTTGGCTCCACAGCCTCCGTGTCTCTAGGGGAGGGGTGAGGTCAGAGGAGAGCCAGAGTGCAGCTTTCTTAAATCCTAGCCCAGAGTGAGGCCCGCTTGTCAGATGTAAGGGCAGCATTGCCTCAGAGTAGCAGTAGTACATGATGTGCCCTGGGCCTCATGAACGCAATCTGCCACTCTTACCTCCCCCACATACATTTGGGTAGGAACTCAGAAGTCTTTTGGGGGGTAATAGCTTTATTAAGAACTAATGCATGTAGTATGCAACTCACCCATTTAACGTGCACCATTCAATGCCTTTAAGTGTGTTCAGAGTTATGCAGCCATCACTACAACCAACCTTAGAACATCTCATCACCCCAAATGAAACCCTCAGCTGCCATCCCCCACTCCTTCTGTTCCACCAGCCCCCAGCAACCCCTAATCTATACTCTGTTTCCATAGATCTTGCTATTATGGACATTCCATATAAATGGAATCCTACAATATGTGGTTCTTTGGGATTTGCTTTTTGACTTGGCATCATGTTTTCAAGACCCATTCATATTGTAACATGTATCAGTACTTCATTTGTTTTTCATTGACAAATAATGTTCCCTCGTATGGCTATGTTACCCATCAGTCACTGGAGAGTGGGTTGCTTCCAGAACTTTATGGATCTTTTCATGGACCCGCTTGAAAACACAGTGATCTGCGTGTTGACAGTGTAAAACATCTGTTTATACGTGGAGTTTCCCCCAGTACCTGCCTCCCCTAGTCCCTCATGCCATTTCCCTTGGCTCTGTCATCATGGTGCCAGAGCAGGGCTATTTTCTCACAAGAAATGGCCTCCATTCCACATGTGAGTTCTCATGTTGTCCTAATAGCTCTACTTTTGTCTCTTACACTCCCTTGTTTAGGTTTATCCCATCTTCCTCTCCATAGAACAGGTTAGAGACAGATGCCATATCTTCTTCAAAGCTATTGCTGAGCCTATAATCTTTTTCCCTTAGCCAAATGGGAAACCCTTGCATGATTCAAAATTCTCAGTGCCAAGTGATGTTTATTCAAATCAAAGTTAATAGAAATTGAAAAGCCTAGTGATGTTTCATATTACAGGTGGATCCAGGGATTCAAATCATGCCAACAGGGGCCCATTTTCTCTCCTCCTTGCCTCTCTTGACCTGCCTTATTTCTTTACTCTCCTTTTTCCTTTATCAGTTTCATTCTCAGGCAGGTCTTTCCCCAAGTGGAATAAGCTGACAACTGGCAGCTCTGGACATACAGCTCTACCTGCTTTGAAACAGAGTTTATCTTTCCCAAGAGTTCCAGAAAAAGTCCTGGATTTCAGATTCTTTGGTTGGGTTGTGGTCATGTGTCCACACAAGAACCAATCACTTTGGCCAGGACGTGGAAGGCTCTGATTGGTCAGGTCTGGTGTCTGGCTAACCTTTGACTGGAAGTCAGCCTGCCTGACATTTAAGAACAAAGACTAAGGAACAGAGGTTTCCCCAAAAGAAAATCAAGGGGAAATTAAAGCTGAATACAAAGAGCAGATGCCACTAGAACCATCCTCTGAACTGGCTTGCTGGAGGCTTACTCTCCGAGTTTATCATATGTGTCCAGATATGCCTGGTGGACATTCCTAGGTTGAAGCTGAGATTCCTGCCACATGTGACACATTCATTCCCAATGAAATTCTAGAAATTGAGATCCAAGATAATACCCTTCCTAATGAGGATTTGTCATTGAACCGGAACAAATCCTTAGTCTAAGAAATTTGTGCCTTAATGGTAGAATAATGGTTTTATGACCGGACAGTGGAGAAAATATTTGTAATTCAGGAGGCTGTTTGGAGACCCAGAGGTACAGTAGGTAGGCACCTATCCATCCTATCCATGTTTGGAAAATGTCCTTGATGTGATTTCATAGTATTCTATCCTTGCCAGGGATGAGCGGCATTAGTTGGGGTGGGGGAGGTCTCAGAGGGACCAGAGAGTGCCTAGATGGAGAGGAAAGAGCTGGTTGTAGGCAGTGGCAAAACATAGCTCTTCCCTAAGATTCCCCCTCCCCCTCCCCCTCTTTCCTTGTTCTTTTGTTGCCATGGCAACGAATGATGCTCCCTTCTCCTCTTCTCTCTGCCTCACTCTGGTCCCCAGACCCCACCACTTTGTCTGACCAACTTCACAGAGCTGTTTCCGGCCTCTCTCCACCTCACTCAGCCTGGGTACCCCAGTTCACCCTCTATGTCTTCCACCCCAATGCCTCCCCTCTCCATTTTCCTACTCCCAGACCCCCTGCCTTGCTCCTGCTTTAATCCTGATCCAAGATGGAGCCAAATCCTCGTCTTCCTTCAAGAAGTTGCATGAAAATTAGATTTTTGCCATTCTAACCTGATTTGAAATGCATTAAGAGATCTGTCTCTTGGAACACCTCAAGGTGAGGCAATTTGTGAAGGGGAGAAACATCCTTTCCTGCTGCTTCTGTGCTTAAACACTGCCAGAGTGAATCACATTCTATTTTTGTACTAAGAATGTTTTCTGTTTAAAGAGATTCCCCCAGCCTTCTGAGCGACACAGAGACTCTATCAGAAGGAAATAACATCTCAAGCTCAGAGACGATGAGCCCGTGGGCCCACAGACTTTTGCAAGGTCCATAGAGTGGCTACAAAAATGGAACCAGGAGTTAAAAAGTCAGCAGGTATCACATAAAACGATTGGTGTCCTGGCTGTCCTTGAGGAACCGGGGCAAGGCGTCTGTATCCTCACCTGGCAAAATAGGTGGGAGGGAGATGGTGATGACTGTCTCTCTTCCACTGGCTCTTTATTTCCTGCTAGCGACATCTGGCCAGCTTCCCTCTTAACTGACTTACCTGCGACCTCCAGGAATCCCAGTTTCGAACCTCTTTCCTGTTTTGAGAGGTTCAGGTCTGTCTTGCAGTGTGTGCATTGCTGAGGGCAGTCATTTGACGTTCCTCTGGAGTTAACCTCACATCCGAGAGCTGGTGAGTTTTCTACCCTTCCCTGTGCTTCCAGAGTCTTCCAGTCAAAGCTTGTTGTTTTCTAGGTGTCTACTCTGGCCAGCTCTGATACCTGGGGCTTTGTGTATGTAAGGATACAGAAACGTCTAGAAATGAAAGTCATTGAGAGTGAACTGTAAGATTTCTCTCTGAGTCCAACCACCTCTTGCTTCCATCATATACCTGCTACTATATCCTTGTCTTCAGAAAGAGAGACAGGCATGGCTTCTTCAAGAGGAAAGATCCTTGGGCTGCCACTTACCTGAACTGAGGGGTCCAGCTGGTCCAGAGAAAGCTACCCAGGTTTTGAGTATGGACTTCCTGCCTGTCACTCAAGAAAGTGGCAAGTGTGTGGAAACAGTGGGCCAGTAAGTGCCTTTCTCCACCAAAGGCATTTCCCTCTACAGCCTTTGGCAGGAAGAAATGAGAGAATGACTAGAATAAAAGAGCAGCTTTTTGTTTTTAATTTTGGTAACATTGATTTACAACACAAGTTTTCAACGTGCAGGTGTACCCTTCATCAAATATATGACAACACCTCATACCTGCCACCAAATTTCTAGTAGTCCTTCATGAAAGGGTAGGTTTTAATATCAAGTGTTGAAGCTGCTGCCCCTGGGTATACACCTTTGGACACACACAATGAGACCATCTGAAATATAACAGTACTTTTCACATAAATTCTCAAAGCAGTTCTGAATCTTCATCCACAAATGAAGATGCGACATCATTTCTTGAAATTTCTTGAGATTAACTTTCAGCTCCTTCCCACACTGTGTCTCTGGCACCTTCTGGCCTGAACCTCTGTGGGCCTTTTCTCATCTACAAAGTGGCCATGGTATAGATGTTGCCTCAGGGGATGGCCGTGGGTGAAGTGCGTGACACAGCGCATTGGACAGGGCAGAATACCCAGTAGGTGAGGGGCAAAGTTCCTCTCCTTTCTCTCCAGGAAACCTTCACAGAGAACTTGAGCTTCTAGAGCCCCTGTCAAGCTGCTGCTGTGCTCTGCAGCTCCCTCATTTGTCTGCAAGCCCAGATCACAGGGCTCCTCAGTGGCCCCCTGCAGGTGGGCTGGCCGCTGTAGCCACACCCTTAGCTGCTCTGGCACCTCCGACTGGAAGCCTGAGTTGGGTGGTGGGAAGAGAACTCATAGCCTATGGGAGGGAACACTGCTGGACACTGGCCCTTTCTGGGTGGTGGGAACCCCTCAGCCTCCTCAGCCCGGGCTCCTCTGCTCAGCACTTTCTGCCGGGCTTCCTGGTGGCCGCTGGCCAAGGCCTGCTTTCTGCACAGGACCTTACAAAGGCTCCTTTGATGACAAGTTTGAGGCAAAGAGACTGTGTCATTTGATACAAGTGAGGCTAATAGGAGTAAAAAGTGTAGCCTTTTTTCTCCTATCTTGGGACTTTTGAGTCCAGAGAAAATGGCTGCTGAATGGGGCTGGGGCAGACGCCAGGAGGGAGAGGAATGCCACTGAGTCGGAGAGCTTGAGGCTTCTGCTCGCCCAGCCAGGAGCAGGACCTGCATGCTAAGAGCCACCTCTCGTTCAGTCAGACTGCTTCTAGAGCTGGGGGTGCCCCGGGGGGCCAGTTTGCCTGTGGGAAGGCCTTTCTCCCCCAAGACCACCAGAATCAGCATCCTCCACCCCCATAGTGGTCCTGACATCCTTTCAAAATGCGCAGAGCCTGAGCCCCTCCTGCTGATGGGTGACTAAGGACATGGTCTCTGAGCAGGATTTGACAGACCCACACAGACCGTCATCCCAGAGGGTCTCCTTCACTCACCTCCAGGCTGACTTCATCTACCCCCCGGGTGGAGGCACGGACCATGCTCAGGAGGACCCCCATACTCAGGGGGGTGGCTCTAAACTTGGTTCAGACTCTGCAGTTGCTGCTTTGAAATTCCATTTTTTTTTTTTTTTGTAAGGAAAGGTACAGGCAGGAATGGAGAGCAGAGGGAAGCAGAAAGAGAGGAGAAGAAGCACTTTAGTTCATCTTGGTTGTTCACTGGCCTCATCACAGGAGTCGGGTTCCTTGGGAAGTGTGTGGACTACTGTCTTGGTCAAAGGCGGGGGACCAAATAACTACACCACCAGGGTGTGCCAACCTTAAAACTCTTAATAGCTTTAGAACAACTGACCTTTGGCACTAGGCCCCACAGATTCTAAAACTGATCCTCTCCCCTTCTCGTTCTTGAAATCCCTACACACTCCTCGTCTGAGCAGCTCCGTGAGCACTGGCAGTGAGCTGGCATCCACCACCGCATCCACGATGGCATGTAAATGCCACCGCAGCCCCATGCGGCAGTAGCTTCACAGAATGAATGAAGAGAGTTGTTTGTGGGGATTTGTCCCAGGACCCCAGGCCTTTGATGACGTCCCTTTGTTCTCCTTGAAGAACAGAAATGCCTCCTCCTGATGAACTGTAACCCCTCCTACCAGAATATAGGAAATCCGCAAGACCCCAGCTGATCCTCCATTGTTCTTGTAAGGACCAACCAAGCCCTCCAAGGCTGCTTAATGAATACTGACTAACGAACCTGCAGTGGCTGCTCCTCTGGCTAATTAAATCTAAATAAGTCACAGGCTTTAAATTATGCAACAAGGCTTGGCCAAAACAGCTTCAGAATGTGGGAGCTGGAGCTTTTCTGCTGTGCCCTATGGAAAAATCCCGTCTTTTAATCATGCTTAACCTTCCTGAAGGAACAGTGGCAACCTTTAAATAATGAACGAATGCAGATTAGCAAGATTTCCCCAAAGCTACACACATTGGAGTCAGATCAAAACAAAGGTTAGTGGCAGAGACAAGCCGGGGGGGATTCTGGAACTTTCTGGTGACTCCCAGAGTGCTGGTGAAACCATTTTGTTCCTCAGAAGCCTGGAGCAGGATTTGGGAATGAGCCCAGGGAGGAGGGGCCAGGGCACTGCCACCCTCTGTGCTGGAGGCTGCCTTGGCATTCTAGGGGTACCCGTGCAGTGACCCACTTTTCTCCTTTCTCTTTTGCCTCCAAATCCCCCACTGGAAGGCCCTCTAGGCCGAAAGCATGTCTTCAGAACAGGGGATAGGTGGAACTGAGTCACATCAGCCAGAGAACACTGCTCGTGACTTTAACAGAGGCAGGCGTCACTACAGGGGACCAGGGAGAAGGGGGTTGCAACCCCTGGACACCCCAATTCTAAGATGCCCCCCAAGTAATGCTGATGTCCCTTGGTCATCAAAGCACATGTTGAGTAGCAAGGGTTTACACTTGCAGGGCAACAAAAACTCCTGGGGAGCTCCTCAGGCCAATCCAGTCAGAATTTCTAAAGCAGGCTTTGTTCTCTTTTCCTTTTTCTGCCCCAGAGCGAAGAGTCTCCCTCATTTACAGGTCATTCAAAGGAAGCTTAGAAAGCATAACCCACCTGCTTGCAGTCACCTGCTAAAGAGGAATTAGAACCAGACATGGAGGGAAAGTGGTCTTTGGAGCCAGACTTGTCCCTCTTCCCTCCCGCACATTTCAGTGGCCCCCGGACTCCAGTCTTGGCCTTGGGCTCAGGGTTGCAAGCTCTATGATGGCATTTGGAGAGCAAGAAAGATTCTTCCATCCCCCTGTTCCTAAGTCTAGTAGTGTTTGGTTATTTGGGCTAATGCTGAGTGTGATGTGTTTGAGCTCTTCCACAGTCTTCAACAGCCTGTGTGGGCTGGGTGGATAGGAGATACGTCGGGGTGCTGGAGGAACTGGGCTCTGCTCTGTGGAGTCTGGGACTCAGGAGGCAGAGAGACTCTAGGGTCAAACTTGCTGCCTCTTGCAGTGTTGTAGAGGGCACCCAACACAGAGGGCATGTCCTTCCAAGTCCCCAAGCCAGGCTGTGGTCCTGGTTCTGTAAGGTCCTGGGGCCTCGGGCAGAGGTCAGGAGGATGAAGGCAGAGCTGCTCCAGTGTCCAGAGAAAACCCTGACCTTCCTGCCATGGTTTGTGGATGTGGCTTTGAGGCAGAAGTGCAGCTGTGGATTGGTCCAGATGGGCTACAGCTTTGCTCCACCCAATCATCTCAACCTGGGGAAGGAGCTGGGAGGGGGGCCGAAGAAACCAGGGTTGGTAGATGTAAGTTCTTGGTTTATTTAATCTCCCTCCCTCTCTCTTCCCCATACTATCAGAATCCTCTCTTTCCTGAAGACTACAACAGCGCACAAGCAAAAAACTTAAACCATCTTGAACTTCCTGTTGATAAGAGCAGCCACATGACCCAATTTTACCAATGAGATATAGGCAGAAATTTCTAGAAGAGACTTTCTAGGAAAGCTCTTAGAAGGTGGTGTCTTATTTTTCCCCTGTTTTCTGACGTGGAGTTGTAAACCTGATAGCTGGAGTTTCAGGCCATCTTAGGGTCATGAGGCTGAAAGTCCTGGGTGAGGAGAAAAGCCATGTGTTAAGGATGGTGGAGCAGACAAACCTGGGTCCTAGACCCTAGAACAGTTTCCCCAGTCATGGATTGCCTCACCCTGACTTCTTAGTGTGTGAGAAACACAAGTCCCTATCTGGTTAAGCCACTGTGTGTGGGTTTCTTTCATAGATGAATGGAATCCTCACTCAGGTACTTAGAAAAAGAGAGAGAGAGAAGAGAAGGTCAAAACTAGAACATGGTCCCCAGGAGAAAAGAGGAAGGAGACTCCCCTCAACATTCAAACCTTTTTGGTGGCGATGGGGAGACATGATCATACTCGACATTCTCTTTACAGAAGGATGCCCTTTCCCCAAGGGATCAAGTGCGGATTTCACAGGTCAACCATTAGACTATATAAAACTTAGCCCCCAATTAATTTTGCAGGACTGTTACCTTTTGTACCACTCACTGGAACAAAGGTGACCTTGCTCTTTCTCCTGATACAACTGGACACACCCACTCCCATCTCAGTTCCCATGAGTTCTCTGCCCTCCTTTTCCACTCATGCTTTCCTACCCTGTGGGCTGCCCTTTTGAGAAGACATCCTACCACAGGGCCGCAGGGCTCTCCTTTGTCTTCGTCACTGAGGTCTATCTGCTGATGGCTTCTGTGCACTTTCATGTGTGTTAGTCTCACCTCCCAGCACGGCCGAGAGCCCCTTCAAGGCAGGATCTTGGGAGCGTGGTAGTGTAGGGAGATCACATACCTTGGAGTTAGACTAGAGATGGAGAGGATCCTGGGGAAGACACTGCACTCTCTGAGGCTCAGCATCCTCATTCATGAAAGGGGATAACTTACATTTCTTCCTCCCAGGGCTTTGGTGACAGCAGACATCATAAATCATCTGGCCCAGTGCCAGACACAGCGGAGGTGCTTACGACATGCTGTGCTGAGTGGCGGCCTGCGGGTGACCCCTCAGCTGTGCCTTGATCCTGGCCTCTGCGTCCCTCTCCACCTCTGTCTCTCTCCCTTCTGATTTTCCACTTTGCATTTGAACCATAACTGTATCAAGTGTTGGGGAGTGACCATGGCTATTCTCATTTTCCAGAGGGCAGATCTTAGCCTCCTGACTTGTCTTCAGTCACAGTCACTGGGACAGAAGGACATTTCTTGTCCATGGATAAAGGTGTGAGCTGAGATGCTAAGTGAACTTGTTGGGGGAGATAACTTCTCTGAAGACTTGAGGAAAACCGATGTGTGTGAGTTTAGTTTTACAAAGCAAAAGATGGATGAACTAAGTGGTCTGCTGTGTGGGACACTTTTATAAACCCCAGGTTCTGTCACTACAGTCCAACATCTGGGCCTTAACTTTTTTTATATCCTGATCTCCCCTCCTTGCCTCAGTCTGAACCCCCTAACCCAATTCAAATAGGATGATTGTGACAAAATCCTATTGTTAACATCACCAGAACAGAAAAGACAACCTACTAACTGGGAGAAATACTTGAGTTCCATATTTCTGACAAAGGCTTAATATCTAAAATATACAAAGAACACATAAAACTCTATAACAGAAGGACAGGCAATCCAATCAAAAAGTGGGAAGAGGAGTTGAAGAAACATTTTTCTGAAGAGGATACACAGATGGCCAACAGGCACATGAAAAGATGTTTCTACTCACTGGGAATGCAAATCAAAACAACAATGAAAGACTGGCTATTATCCAAAAGTCTGGAAACAAGAGTTACTGAGAATGTGGTGAAAGGGAACACTTTTACACTGTTGGTGGTAGTGCAAATCAGTGCAGCCCCTGTGGAAAACAGGTGGAAATTCCTCAAAAAGTCGAAGATGGAAACCCCATATGATCCTGCTATTAAGTGAAACAAGTCAAAAGAAGATAGATACCAGATGATGTCTCTCATAGGTGGATGCGAATAGACAAAACAAAGGAACAGATGAAACAAAACCCTTGGACACTTGCAATAGAACTGAGGTTACCGATAGGGAATGAGACAGGGTGGAGCGGGGGGCGGAAATGGTGGCAGGTTCCCCTGGGCAACGGTGCAGAACACTTGGTGACTTGATGGAGGTCATGGTGTGTTGATATATATACCTGCGGAATGGGGAAAGTGCACATGTGGGGAACCTACACGAGTTTATTTTAATTTGTAAAACAAAGTTACTGCAATACAAAATTGGAAAAAAATCTTATTGTTGAAAGTTTAATGGGAAATGATGCTTTTATTACTTCTAAGTAAATATGTTACACAAAGCTATATATGGGGGATTTACTGAATGGAGCTGAAGTTGAGAAGTCATCGTGGATTGGTGGCATGATGCTGTGTACTGACACTGGCGCCCAGGCGGTCTTCTGATCGCACGTTTTCACAGAGCATCTCTCAGAGAGCCTGAGGAGACAGAAACTTCTTTTGTCTCCCTTAAGTCAGAATTCAATGCCCAGGAAAAGGAGAATCAATAAGGACTTGATTGATGGCACAGTTATTTCAGCTTCATTCAACTTGCTGCATTTTCCCTGAAGTCTCCAGTGTCAGAGCCAACCGGCCAGCTATCATCCCTGGGTGCTGGCGGCATCAGGGCAGCCACAACTTCCTAGGGGCGTGCAGTCGAGATGGGCATGGGAGCTGCAGGGGCGGGGGAGTTGGACAACTTTTCCTTGTTACTTA